>JAIPMN010018508.1:0-12557 GCA_020650975.1 Apostichopus californicus
GAAGCACAACCTGGGGATTTTCTTGACGCATTCAGGGAGAGAAAACGACGACATTAGGGCAGAGTTAGTCCAGATCATCTCCACAAATAGATCGAATTTATAAAGAAAAGGTCGCCCGGGAAATGGGAATATATTTGCTGCATGCGTGTTTACAAATATAGAGAGGAAAATGCGGAAACAAGGTCGACAAATCAAGCGGGTGGCATGCCGGGGGGTGGGGGGTGGGGTAACCAATGCGAATCGTTTGGTCAATTGGTTTAGGATTTGTCCAATGTAGAGTTTTAAATATTAATTACTTGACCAGAGTAATTGTCACCTCCCAAGTAATTTCATGAATACGGTGTGTCATTATGTGAATAAATTTCAAACGTTTTACACCGTTTGTCAGTGAACCGTTTATCAAAACGGTGAAACTTATTCAAATAGCTAAGTAGATGTCACCTCTAGTCGACAAACATTTGGCAATTTTGATTTTTGAAATCTATAATATTTTAGCGTAGAATTAATTTTCTTTTCGTGCGCACTGTTTAGATGAGATATGCAACAACCTAAGTTTTAAGCCTGCTTCCAGCATTTTGAACAAGAAATGTCGGCTTTTCATCTAAGCAACGTATTAATAATCGACAAATGAAAAAAATTTATTAGAGGCGGAAAAATTAGTCGCCAGGCACTTTCCCTCATAGGCCTGGTATGCCAACAATTTCAATTAGAAAATGTTGATTACTGTATAGACCTAAATAAAAGGTTTTCTCCCCTACTTGAGTAAAACGTGATAAAGGTCATCGTTATGGGATTATGCTAGGAAAAGGTTTTTCTGTAATTTACCAAAATCAATGCACCTGTAGCTGCTATATAGTCAACCGTCATGTGTTTACATGGGTTCGTGCCTCGGTATATACTATATTATGTTTAGTCATGATACTAACGATACCTATTTCAGTCGCCAGAGATTTTATACTATTCTATTCTATGTATCTGATTTATACTGTATGGATCTTGTTATCCGTCATGTGACTTACGATAGAACGATCGCTAGCCTCACTTTATGGAACTTTTATGAAGACTGTGGCACGCCAGTAGGGCCATAATGCCGTTCTTTTGTAATGTCGAAATGTCTGCCATTAACGGGATGAGTTGGATAACGTCAAGTTAACATGTTTATGATAAGACAATTTACGTTATGTCCAGATCGCAGAAAAACAATTCCAAGATATTTCTTGTGTTTGTAACGCAACATTCCCCGTTAAACGAAAGTTACTTGAGTAGCGACAAGGTGTTTGGTGCAGTAGTTAATGTTCCGCTCAGGTATGTCAGTCTTGGTCTGAGAGATTTCGAAGGAGAAAGACAACCAAAGAAAGGGGTGAAAAAAAGAAGATGAAAGAAACATTAAAAAACGAGAGATAGAAAGAGAAAGGAAGGTTTCCTAAAAAGAAAACCAATGTCTGTTGGAAAAGAAAATTATACTTTAGACAAGTACAACGTTATTATTCTAGGTGCACGATAGGGAAGACCTGCTATGGCGTGAATAGTGTGACCGTGTTGAGCACTTTTCCGTTTTAGTTGCGTTGCTAATCTCTACCGTACAGACAAGGTATACAGTCTACAGCAAGGTATACCTGTTCTCACAAGCGTGACTTTGCTTTGAGCACGCGCAGTTCAAATCATATAACGGATTATAAAGATATAGGTGCGTTCCGTGGCACACGATGACGCAATTTTCTATTAATATCTGACCAAAAAACAAATAATAATAATAACTAACATAAAAATATAAACAAAATCACTGCATGCAGTTTCGTCTAATTGTTCTGTGTTTTTCCTTGTATAGCGATTAACCTACAGTGTAACTGCATTTTTTTTTTTTTTTTTGGAAAACGTTAACAGTCAAATCCTTTACACGTCAGAACACAGACAATAGCGTTCACGTTGATATCAGCATTGATTTTTCCAGTTTATAATGCGTATTTCATACTGCAAAACCCAAACCACTTGTCAACATCACACCGTTCTAATTTCACACCCATTTGAATAACTACGCGTTGCCTGTGACACCCCTCTTTCCCATAACGACGGCAGTGACGGGATTGTAGCGGCACCTTTGTTTCATCTTCTGTGGATGTACACATCGAAAGATCTCTCTAGAGTATTAAAGCCTGCTGATTGCTCCCAAAAAAAAATTGCCCCAAAAAAAAAGGAGAAAATAATTGTTACTAAAATCTATATTATTGTTATTGTTGTTATCGTCATTAATTGTTGTGAGTTTTGTTTGTACATTAACCGACCGAGATGAGAGAACGACTAGGCTCTGAATCGAACGATAACATGCATGGGATCGATACTATGAATGACGTCACTGAATAGCATAAATCTATCATGTGCGATTGTTTTACGTATATACATGCGTGGTGATAATTTCATTACTTCTGAGGAATTTATTTCCATCTTCGCGATTGTCGGAAAAGACTGGTTCATTGTTCTTCAGGAAAGTCCCGGTGATGAATAATTTAGAAAGGGGTGGGGGCGGGAGGGGGTTGAGATAAGGGGAGTCTCAGTGTATATTGGGAGGGGGTATCGCGAAGTTGAAGATGGATAATATAGGGTTAAGGTCACTTAATTTAATTTCATGCGCTAAAAACAATGAATTTCGTTAATCAATATAGAAGGCACATCCTCTTTCGTCACGGTTGACGTTGTATTTTCCAACCGTCGTATGTCGAAGAGCACCTTAGTTCTTATTCAATTAGACAAATCTATATTGATTTATTTAGCATAATTTCTGCCCCAAACCGCAGTTAATTCTCGACTTATGGATTTTTTATGTATTGTTTTTAAGTTTCTTAATTATCTTTGTTATTATCTCTTACTTCTCTTTTTTTTTGGATGGATCTTGTCCAATTATCATCATAATTTTTTTTTGGCCATAATTTTTATAATCCGGTATTTCTATTGGCTGCCAATGTTTATTATCGTCCTATCTATACCGTCCCCCACCCCCTATTTTTCTGGAAATGCGTCATAAATCGGTTTCCTATTTTCCCCGTTTCGGTCTTTGCTTTCAGTTAGCCTGTTCTTAAATTATTCTTTAAGCATAGTATGACAAATGTGTTCATTATGCGCGGTATCAACTGCATATATCAGGGAGGAACTTTTTGTTTTCACTTTTGAAAGATCTGAATATGTCTTTCTAAAGAAATACTACCATTCGAGACATTTGCGACGTAATACTGGATAACTTATTCCATGTGTTATACGTATGTAGTTTATATGATATCGTTTCCACTTTTTTTCAGACTGACGCGTGAACTAACCACATACAACAATATGTTGGGTATCATCATCTCCAGATAGTTCTTATCCTTTTCGTACACGTAACGGAGAAATGGTGGAAGCGTTCACCAATTAAAGCCGAGACAGTTAATGTAAACCCGGATAGAAGTGTAAGTAGACATTGTCAATTTGTAAGGTAAAATTTCGCAATCTGAATAATTTTTTTCCCCTGAGATATTGTCTTCGGTATCTCACTCGATTGGACAAAATTTGACACGTGATGTACAGTGACATTTACTGAGCTTTCTCTCTCGCGTGACTCCTCACACTGAATGCACGCCTTTATCTACTTTATCGTATATAAGTTGACCCGGTTCCGAGAGTACAGTAGTTGAAAAGAGACAGGTAAATGAGGTAGCGAAGTATATATCCAAACCAGGTAAAGTTAGGCAATTTCTGCACAATTTGCGCACCATGATACAGATCGACTTTGTTACGTTCTTGTTAAAGTGCCCGCATTTGAAAGTGATTCTGGAGGTCCTTCTTATGGAAGGAAGCGAAAGACTGCGACTGGATATTTTCATTGCCTTCTTTGTTAGTTCAACCATGGAGGTTTATAGCTCCATGGTTCAACTACTCTCATCTGCATGGTTGGAAAATATTGGACTCGAGAATTAGTTCAGCCTTGTTTAGATTACCTGAGTTTTGACTACATTGCCACATAACACTTCATACTTACGAAACGTATTGGCCTTTTAAAATGCAACGTAATGGCGACGAATTTCTTTGACGCACACCGATTTGCGTCTACATGCCCACATCTTTCAACCCACCCCCCTCGTCGCATCCTATAACCCCCCCCCCCGCATCCTATAACCCCCCTTATTAGATATCACCAAAAACAATCAAACAACCCAGATTTCAGACGGCTTTAATTAGATAATTTTGACCAACTTGAGTGTTCCATTGTCACACTACCCTTTACCTTCTCCCTTCCAAATTTACCGACCCTCCTAACCCCTCCCTCAACCCCCTCCCCCCTAAAAAAATAAAATAATAATAAATAATTAAAAATAAGTCTATCGCCGCAAGTTTCACTTTGATAAGCAAAGATCAAATGGATTTGGAATTGAGACGGTTTTATAAATAGCAAAAAGGGTTTACAAGAAGAAAAACACGTTTTGGTCAAATCTTATCTGATAAACACGCGGTTTGGGGAAAAAAAATTAAAAATAGTTCGATTTACAAGAAAAGGATACTGCATGAGATAAAAGATGAATGATAACTTCTGAAAATATCAGCTTTGCGAATCTTTCTTCGTATATGATATAGGAATAAATGAGTACAGCTCTAAGAGAAGATGGATCGAATTTGATTATAGTTCAACGTGAGATAAACGACTTCGTCAAGTCTTTGTCTGAACGCGGAGAAGTGAAAATAGGTTTGTCTCTTATCTCCAGCGAGAGAAAACCTATCCAGCTCAAACGGTTTAATCAAGTCTTTCTAAAATTAACATTTCTAAGAATTCTTTGTTTCAAACGGAAAGTAGACTTTCATTTACGATTAACGAGTTGTAGACCAAGTCTTGTTAATAAGCAGCTCTGAAAATAGTCCCTTTTCTTAGCCAAGCCACTGAGCAGATTAACTAAGAGAACTTGATTAAACGACTTGGTCAGGTCTTGTCAAATAATCAAGTATCTTAATGGCAGTAATGTAAGGAAAGCCGTAGAATAACAAGTGATAGGCTTTGGTCATTAAAAGAGAAATATAGCCTAGTTGACTATTTTAGGTATTTTAGGGATCCGTTAATAAAAAAGAGATTGAATAAGTTAATCATGATCAAAGTAGAAAGACGAAAGTAGAATGACAAAATAATAATAATAATAATAATAATAATAATAATGATGATGATAATAATGATAATAATGATAATAATAATAATAATAATGGAAAGAAGAAGCAAAACAGAGTAGCTCTGCATTTGCCTGCAAATACACAGTATTGTAGTGCACGTGGAGTTCTTGCAGTATTAGGAAGAACTTTTCGGTTGTTCATGGTGTTATTTTTTGGGCGGACAATACACCAGGGAATATAGTCATGTAGGTAGGTACCTACAAAGTGAGGGCGCTTGTGAGCGACGTGAAAGGCTCAGAATAAGTTGGCTACGCAGCTGGCCTCTGCAAAACTGCATATGTACAGAGACTATATGAAACTTTAAGTTTCAACGTCCAGTAATGTAGGTATCCTTGACTTGGCCAGTAATGCCAATAGTGTAACGTGCACTACAATAATGACCCAACATGTAAGGTGGAGAGCAGAGAAAAGAAGTGATGACCCTAGAATGTGTCCCTTTCAGTGCCAGACATAATACGAGTTGTTATAAAACGATCGTGAATTTACAGCTTAATGGACACGGTGTCACCATTGTACAGACTCGACTCTCTGTGAAGATATTGGAATGACAACATATACGAGCATACCACAGCGGTTAATAGCTGGAGATTGACATCAAATAAGCTTACACCATCGAGCGTAGAGTGGCATTTATTGGCGGACCATTATACATATAGATGTGAGTGGTTATTTAGAATGTTTGACACTATTATCACATCTTTAAGAAAATGTAGAAATCCTGCCACAACAACTCCGCCAACTTGGTAACTACTTTACCCAGGGCTGCCGGTGAAGCCAATGTGATATTTGCTCCCTGCTAAACAAGATTAACGCATGTGGTTATAAGACCTACCAGGGTAATTTTGATTGACGATTCTAGGTATTCATATTTCTTGTTATTTTATTTTATTTTTTTAAATTTTAACGGATGACTGAAGATGACTAAAGAGATTTATCCTGGAAATATTGAAAATGATTTATCCTGGAAATATTGCAGAAGAAGAGTTAGTGTTATTTTAAAGAAAAATAGAACATGACGAATTTACGAGCCTGCACTTGACATAGCTCAGCTCTTTGACATCCGACAGCCAGTTCTGGCAATTTTGTGATTCTCAGTAAACCACTTTAGTATACTCTCATGTGATACCATTAAAGGGACAGTATTGAGATGTACAATTATAGAAGTAGTATGATTCAGTAGAGAGGCACGACATTTGTACTGCTCGTACAGTCTTCTATATATAAAAGGGTCTTTAAACTCGATATGAAAAAAAAACAAAAAAAAACAAATACAAAGTGGGTGAAACAGACAGCGATTAACAATTTTCTTAATGCTGATAGCACTCTGTGTTGTCCTTATATCATGCTTCAAAGCACTCGTACTGACTGTGTGAACAGTTAATAACCTTTATCTGACTAAAAATTAAATACATACTGCACAAAGTTTGTCAGTACAAGGAACTTTCCAAGCGGGACATGAAAAGTACAAACGAGACAAAAGTGTCCCAACTGGGTGGAATCAAGAGGTGTGTCGAGATCACGACACAGTGACCAATCACAATGGACCTATATAAAGATCACAATAACCAATCACAATCGACGTAAAGGAAGTACGAATCGTTAACAGGGAAACAAATCTCAAAGACAATACGAAGTTGATCGAGAAATCTGGGTGGAGTAAGTAGCCGACGCCTATTCACAGACAGTTAATTTTGTATTCTGACGGTTATGAGGTTTACTTGAAAGTTGCGGTTTTATTCGCCGAGAGTATGCCTCCTGCCGTGGTAGCGCATGCGTCGTAGAAGCTTTGGCAAGTAACACATGCCAAACATGCCAGAATCTCAGGTCGCGAACCAAGACATTCGGGAGGGACACCGACAGCGAGGAATGTCCAAATTTACAAAGTAGGCTATACATGTATATACCACCGGTACATCATTTTGAATATTGTCGTCTGCTAAAAAACCTGCTCGTGTGTCAAAACGAAAGCTACTTAACGGTTTGATCTTGCAATGACGTGGGTCTCCACGCTACAAGCTTTTACCTCTTTATTCCAATTAATTTATGCAATGCAAGGTCCACCCACATTCTTTAGGTAGTCAGCTAAACCAGATAACATACGTACGTACGTATACGTAATGTCATGTGAGCGGTGGCGGAGGGGGGGGGGGTGGAGGGGGGGTCAGTGACGTTCGAACGACCATGGAGGGTTCACCCTGACTAAAATGTTATATCCTATAGCGCTGCGAGGTGAACGCAAATGTCTGCCAACTCCGTCTGCAGATTAAACTCGGAAGTCTGTTAATTGGTTGTAATTGTATGATGTATAAAATCATTATATACGCTTTAATATTCTGCTTGGAGTTCTGTTTTGTTGTTAGGACACATACAGTTCTTGGAACTGACTTACCAACGCTATGATCGCTCGTCTTCAGTTCCGATGAAAGGGATTTTTTCGTGGAAATAACGGTCGTTTTTTTTCGTGCCTTCTGCTTCTGTACGCCGTGCATGAATCTTTTCGAAAAAGCTCTTTGAACTTAGCAGTCGACATTAACAATTAAAAAAAAAGCCTTTGTGCAAATCACGATATAGTTATCATGCCCATGTTCCATTATAGCATTCTTGCTTTTTAATGTTAGCTTATAATCCTTTATTTGCTAGACATTTAACGTTGACAGTCAAACAAACAGAAAACACAATGTCCCGACGATAATTAAGTTACAATCATTGTTTGCTCGTCGAAACCCCCTCAAAACCCAGCAAATATTGTAGTTGTCACGCACGCACTCCTTACTGTTTTTTCTTAAACTTGCTGGTTGCTTCTCGCTTCTCGGAACGTCCCATACAACGACGACGACAACACGGGTACACGGGGCGCATGTCTGTTGGATGTTTGCCAGTGTTGCTCGAACAATGGACCTTCATTACGGCAGATCAGCATATGAACAAAAAAGCACACACTCGACGTGTGTTTTATCTGCCTTGTTAATAAATATCTCATGTCGGCAACCACCATGGTATTAACATATATGGCATAACAAGGCAATGTGTATAGCCTATGTGGGGGGGGGGTGGGGGGATTAGGCGATCCTCAACCCCGCCTCTTTCCTCCACACCCTCACAAGACTTTCTGGGCACGTCGCCGGTGTAGTTTTGAGTCGAACCATGTAAAGGGGACAAAGCTATCAGATAAGATAACTGCTAATGCGTTTGGTGTGGCGTCGAGTGATTTAACAGCGCATGCGCTTTTGGTTGACATAAAACATCGTGATATTTTACGTAATTAAAATCCGCACCGGACTGAAGTTTTCTTAGTCAACAATGATATTAAAAACTGATCGGGACAAATAATATCAGAAAATACAACTCTTGGCACTGAATTCATCTTTCAAGTTGAAAAGGGTTTTATTTTTTTTGGGGGGGGGGGGAGCGCTGCCGTTTTCAGGCCTCTAAATAGTCCGGAAGGCTACAATGTCAGTTTCATTAATTTGAAATAAATTCCGGTTATAAACGAAGTTGGGAAGTTCAATGTTTCGACTAGTCAAGTGAAAGAGACATATATGCTTGTACAGTTAGTTTGGATTCCTGCCCAACGTTTAAATTAGACGGCTGTGTTTCAAAAATCCCGGTGACGTTTCATATACTGGATCCAACTTTTAGTGGGGAGATGTCATCTCGGCGAGTCACTGGCTCACGCAGAGGTTAGAGGCTGAGAGAGAATCACCATCCCCCCCCCCCCCTCCACTCTTTACCTTCCCATCCACCTTGTCAAGTGAAAATCCGTACCCTAATGCCAACCTACCCACAGGTAATTCTTACATCATATCATACCATTGTGAAATCACTAGGGAAGTGCTTAAATGTTTTATCAACCCCTTTAATATTTCCCGGTCGTCTGTAACTATGACAATTCACTTCGCAAAAGCCGCGTTATTCTTATACCAGCAGAAATCAGTCTCGCCCATGGTAACGTCACGAGATGTGTATCCTGTGATTAAGAAAAAAAAATATACAGATATTTCAGTTGTCTTATATAGTCTGCCTCATACGCAATCAAACTATGGAAGAGGAAAGTATATTGTTCTCTGTTCTATTGACTTACCCCAGCCTCGTCTTGAGGCGATTGAGAGAGGTAAACTAGGAGGACCCTATCGTAGCACACTTTGTGGATATTGTAGCGACAGTTTGCATATGGGGGATCTGTGCTCATTGCAGGTTTCACTTGGATGGAAAAAAATTACCTTATTTATTTAAAACGGAGTGCACACTGCCGCAGTATATCAAACCGGTTAATACCACAAGATTGATAAGTATATATCGTAAGTACAAGGCTTCATTCTATATATTAAAATGTAGTTTACATCAAGTATAAGGTTAGGCGGAAATATCTCTCCCCATAGGTTAAACTCTTTTATCAGGTAATTTCGAATGCAATGTTCCATTCTGGTTGTTATTCCTCCAGAATTGCCAAGTTTGTTTACAAGCTATCGCTTCCTGTCTATCGCGCGACTGCAATCTATAATTAGAATTGACGTCACGATTTTTTTTGTTGCGTATATATCCCCCGTTTGGTTCGTATACGAAAGAAATTTTGTGTTCAAACTGGATCGTGCGTGCCAAGGCTAAGTTGAGAGTCTGTTATGGTCACGTATAAATAACCAAATTTCCCCCTATTTTCAGATGTATTAGTAATTTAAAAAAAAAATGGCAAATGAGTTTCTCAAATGTCGACCAAGTTTGCCATATTGTTTACTACAAAATGTACTTCCACATCGTGTTATATTAGGGGACAGGATGTTACAACATATGCTACATTAGGTAAAGCTATATTTGGCGTTGGGGTTTGACTTTGAAGAAGTTATGTAATATTTTTACATAATTGGTAGATAATTAGTTTGCGTTAGTAAATACACATCTCAGCGTAGTTCACTTCCGATACATTTAATTCAGACTTCGTTGTCAACAATAACTTCCGATTGAGTTTTTACCATGGTATATATCGCTATGTGTCTGCTATGTATGTGGTAATGGTATATATAATATACGTAGGATATATATAGTGTACCATATTTGAATTGTAAAGTAAACTAACTGCCGGTGTACACAGACGATCCAGAAACGTTGGGGCGCTAAAAGGTATCGGTGGGCTGCGGGGATACTTCGAGACATCTCTCTATATGCTTTCGGAGTTTGATGCCAGACATCGCTTCGATGTTTTTGTTTTACTATTATAAGTTTAAAGTCCTTAGTCCAAACTTTCATGCATTTTGAGCATCGATACTGAGGGGTGGGGGTCTGGTGGGTCGCGACAAGTCCCATGTTCAACTAGGTCGTGGGCCCGAATGTTAGGTACCACTGCTCTCTAATGTTGACAAGTTTGTTTTCAACGCTATTGTGCTTTACGTTGCTAACTAAACGGGGCTACTTTAACTCGCATGGATAGGCACACACAGAGATAAAAAATGTTCACATGTAGAGATATACACAACGGAAAGACACGTAGGTCTATATACATATACGTGTATGTCTGGGATATGAATTGGGCTCACGAAATACACATATAATGACATACACGCAGATAGACATACACACACAGACACACATATACAAACATCACCCATATCATGTAGACGTAGCCACTCAGATATACACACTTCCACGTAAGTGTGGGATATGACAAGCTCTCAACGACACACATGTTTGATCGTTACTATGGGATGACAAGGCGACTCGACACAAAATGCTGCGCATGCGCGTTTGCAAATAACCTTACATCCACGTAAGATAATGACTTTTACCATGGCATGTACTATGTACTTGTTGGTATCCAGGGTGCAACGATTCACTATTAAACGTTTTTGAACAAGTGTACAATATTACCGAGTTATGGTAAATACAAAATGAAACCCATAACGGAGACTACGGTGCAACGGTATACATTGTATTTGTATTCGTAAACATGCTACGAAATATATTAGTGTTTATACGCAGTTTTCTTTCTTCTTCTATGGTATACGATATTTAAGGAGCACTTTAATATCGGCTGGTCGACAATACATAATAACAGTACGGTACATATACTTTTAACGTTATGGTATGTTTTTAACGGTATTATATATATGCCTTTATTACACTCACGCACACATACGCACACAAAATACGACTGTATTTATGTACCAATGAATGACACCTGAATTTTCTTCTATCATTAACATTTTCACCGAGCAGTTCCCTAATACAAAGAAGATTAACAGACGTTTGTTGTTGTTAATTATCACAACGACTTCCGCAATATGGACGACTAGGACACAATGGAAACAAAAATTATACAAATGACAATTTGTCTTTTTATTGTTAAATTGTAATTTTTTTTATAAATAGTCAAATGTACTTTCGTGAACTTTCGTCGTCTGTGAAGAGGAAGTCATTCATTGTATTGACTCTCTGAAACTATTGATGAATAATAACACTCACAGTTTCCATTTTCTCATTAAATATATTTCCACTTTTTGAAAAGGAAATCTCTGCAAAGGTGATTTTTCTTTAGCTCATTTCCTCTTGACGGTTCGTGTGTTAGTGGATGTCGAAATAATTGTGTATTATCACAAAACACAACAACTTCGAAAAAAGCATCGATAATTCACAGCAGTTAAAATATAGGACGCAACAGTACATCCATGTATGACAAGATAATCACCCTTTAAACGGGTATACAACAGTTCTCATGTTGCTGATGTATTATTATTATTAGTAGTAGTAGTAGTATTATTGCTACTCAGAAATAATGATATCAACAGTGGTTTATATTTGCGTATGGCATGCATCCATTACTAGATGAACAGATAGCCTAACGTACCACATATGTGTCAGAATCCAGATTATACCTTTTAAGTTTGTTACGTTTATATTTCTCTGTATATGCCTACGTTTCATCTTTACATGTATTTTACTCTATTTATGTAGTATGCCATTCGAACCTGCCCTAGTATCGCCGCCGCCTGTTTAGTAGGGGGGGGGGGGGGTGGGGGGGGGCGGAGGGGTGGGAAGCTATGAGTTGACCCATATCGGTGCAGGAAAGGGGAGTGTCTTGTGTATAGCTCGCAAGCTTTGTGCGCCGTATGAACCCGTGAATATATGCATGATTTACCTTACTATATCGACAACTGCGTTTCCAACAACGTAGACTTGTAGTACCAATACATAAGGGTCTTTTAAATTAAAATTCTATTAATTCTCGGCAATGACTATTGATGTTTCTCGGAACGAGGGTTGTGTTTACTAGCAGTAATAATAATAATAATAATAATAAAAACACACAGGATCGATATTAGGCCGTCTCGCCGTGTGTATGCTTGTATTAGGCCACTGTGATGTATTTTTACGCGTCACTAAATACT
>JAIPMN010018513.1:0-15417 GCA_020650975.1 Apostichopus californicus
TTAGCTGCTTAGACTTAAGGACAGTGGGGTTTGTTAACTTTTCTTTTTTACTTGGATTTATTTTTTATTTGTTGAACCAAAAGCAATTTGGTCAGGTTGAGTGCAAACACTGTACAATAATACCCTATAGATGTAGCCTGTTGTGTGATGTAGGTACATGTGTGTGTTGTGTGTGGGTGTGGGTGCTGCTTCAGCAACAGAGATTCAGAGGATAAAATTTGTGGAGATTTAGGTCTGGAGAAGGGGTGAGCTAGGCTGGCATTGTGGGATGAAAAAAATAACAAAAAAACTACATGATATTTGATTATGTTATAATATCTGATCAATGATTTTTCCCATTTTAATAGTATTTACAAGTACATGGATAGGGAATTTAGTTTAGACGAACGGTATCACGACGAAAAAGAAAAAAAATCAAAAAATACTTTGGATGCACAATGGGGAAAGGTTGTAGTGCAAAGATGTATAGCGCTTTTTGCATATGTACAGGAAGTTTGGAACCGTAACATTTGAGAGCAGGAAATTCGCAGCCCTCGAAGGAACAGTGCCTGCACACCGAATAAAAACGAATGCGAAATTATTCTCCAATAACTACGCTATATATATATAGCGTAGATTCTACAGTTGTCTTTTATGCAACTTGTATAATTGTAATAACTACAAACACTGCAACTCCATGTATAAAATACCACGATTTGTAACAATAGTAGAGCCTACAAGTGTTTTCCAATATTTATGGGGATAATTATTTAAAAAAAAAAAAGTCTGTTAAATTAATGCAATGTCAGTTTAATTAATGCAGGCAAATTAGTCAGTTAAATGTCAGTTAAATGTAAAAAGTCGGTACTAAAAAGCCAGTTAAAGTCAGTAACAAAACAAAAAAAGTCAGTAAAAAAAATTTAAAAAAGTCAGTAAAAAAAGAAAGAAACAAAAGAAGTTAAATGCCAGTTAAATTAACGCAGTCGCAGTTAAATTAATGCAGTGTAGTCATAAATAGGCAAATATGTATTTAGTACCGTACAGTAATTTTTCTTCTCTCTTTCTTAAACTGTATAACACACAGAAAACCCTGAGACAAAAATCAGAGCCTTCAACGCTGCTTACACTAAATTTTTGGAACTGACTACTGTAGTACTGTAAATTTTATTCTCTGTTGTACACGTGGACATTCCCGGTCAAAGGTTGCACACATGTACAATTAATCGAACTAGGTGAGTATAAGTAGAGCGTACTGTACATATCTTACCACAGACATACACAGGACTTATCTTTAGTATAATGAAAGACTGTGGGATGTTTGTCTTTTTTGTGTTTTTTTTTTTTAATTTTATTTACTCTAAGATCTAATATTAACCAACAACAGCAACATCTGGTTAGGCTACAAGATATGATAAGACAGTGGGAAAAGAAAAGGTGGAGGATTTCTTCTGATAATGTTTAAAAAACAGAACCTTTTTCCCCTCCAGATAAGGTACATATCTACATTTTTTGTGGCTAGTTAAACAGTAAAGAGATGTATATACTTGGGGTTTCCCAGGCTGGTATTCATTTTGTGAGGTGCACGGCCACCTCTCTGAGTTTTTTTTGGCAACCGCCTGGGTAACATACATTACCAATGTCCCTGCTTCACTGTTTCAGAGAAGGACTAACAAATTGCAACTGATTGCACTTTATTACATTTTTAACCAATCTGATGACAATAACAAATTGGCTGTGAACACTACATTATAGTGCAACAGATTGGCTATGAACACTACATTATAGTGCAACAAACTGACTGGGAACACTACATTATAGTACAACAAATTGACTGGGAACACTACATTATAGTGCAACAGATTGGCCGTGAACACTACATTACAGTGCAACAAATGGCTGTGAGCACTACATTATAGTGCAACACATTGACTGGGAACACTACATTATAGTGCAACAAATTGACTGGGCACACTACATTACAGTGCAACAAATGGCTGTGAACACTACATTATAGTGCAACAAATTGGCTATGAACACTACTGTAAATTATAGTGCAACAAATTGGCTATGAACACTACATTAAAGTGCAACATATTTTTATTTTTTTAACATAACGTTTTATACCCACAGGATCAGTAATTTATTACTATTTAGGTCTACTATTACTGTGAAGTTTCTTATTGGA
Source organism: Apostichopus californicus (assembly GCA_020650975.1). Classification (NCBI taxonomy): domain Eukaryota; kingdom Metazoa; phylum Echinodermata; class Holothuroidea; order Aspidochirotida; family Stichopodidae; genus Apostichopus; species Apostichopus californicus. The sequence goes on from JAIPMN010018513.1 coordinate 2,165, forward strand.
AAACAATCATCCCCATGGCATGTCCAACCCCCCTACCCCCCCCCATCTCCCAGTGGCTATCCTACATTACTTAGACACCCCTCAGCTGTACCCAATCTTCCCCATCATGTCCATTTCGTCCCCCTCAGTTTCATAAATTTAGCCTTTTTTTTTTTTATAAATTGTCAGAATCAAATTGTACTGTTTATTTTACTTTCAATATGTTTCTTGTAGACCATTCATTCATTGTGTCAAATATCTTGGTGATTGTCACTTACTTTTACACATTCTCTTTACACAGGCTCTTTAAGTGTATAAGCAGTTTGCTAACAGTTTTGTTTTATTTTTGTTTTTTTCTATTTTTTGGGTAAAATTTCCTTCTTTTTTGTTGTTGGCTGTTTGCTATTTTACAATCTAAGATTATATCAGTCAAAATTACAGTTAAACTGGTCATATATTCTTGGAAATTTGCTACTATTACAGCCCTCTCTGAAACACCCCCCCTCAAATAGCAGCTGATAGTCGACTCGGTGCCGCCTAGGTCGCGGGATGGGTCAACAGGGGTGGAGTGTCTGGGAACTCTTTTTTTTATGTACAGTATGTAGCTGACCCATATAAGAAAATCTTTGTTTGTATCTAGGCATAGGTTGGCCTATATACAGTAGTTCTCAAATCTCATTTAACTTTCATTCACATAACAGTGCTGCTGTATGGTGGTAGAAATTGGTTATTTTTCCATAAAATGGAATTGAAAATAAATCAGTACTTACCATGAAAGGTTTTAAGCATGTAGCTTCAGTAGGTCTCTACTGAAGATTATTTTCTGAGGTTTCAAAACTTTTTTTTTTTTGCAGTATATATAAGTATTGCTCATGTTCACAGGAGGGTTGTACTGGCAGAGAGACTGGAGTAGTAGGGAATGGGTAGGGGATAGGCGGATGGGGAGGGGTAGAGCAAATTGGAAAAAAATGTTATTGAAGTTTCTGTGATAGATATCATTCTCTGTGCAAATTTTGAGTAAAATTTAAAAATCCTGCAAATTTAGACAACTCTAGGCAGCGTATGTGTTGTATCGAGTATCATACTAGATGCCACCTGTGTATATTTCTCGTGAATGTGAATGATCCAACTAGTACAGCCTTCTACAGAAGATGATCTCATGCCTCTGTCTCTTCTCTACCCACCAAGGCTGCCCTCACACCTCACCCCCATGCCCTCTCCCCTACCCTTAAAAATAACAAAACAACCTAAAGAGATAACACTGTAGGTCAGTTAGTATGTGTTTCTGGTGTTACAGGGTTACCCTATACAGTTTATTTTGAAAGCAGCATTTTGCGTCCTTTTCTATGATTTTTCTCAACCTCACTGACTCCACTATGCCATAACGACATACATAACTAGCTTATCGTTTTAAATCTTACCTCAAATGGTGGCATAAAAGTCGAAAAATTTGCAACTTTCAACTTTGTTTTTCTCCAAGATATTTTCCGTTGGGATCCCAATAAACCTCGCCCATAATATGAATATTTAAACACTACGAACGTCATTGACCGATACGTAATACAACACCATGCCTTATTTGTGTACAGTCTATATGGCAGTTGTACAAGGGAGTTCCATAACAACTCCCTGGTTGTACCAACGCAAAGTCTTGAATCTATTTTTAGCAACGGCTCATACTAAACCTGCATCTCTGATTGGTTGAATTCAAACTAGTGGGTTAGGGGGAACTGTATGCGTTTAGTTTTAAATGTGGAATTTGTCGTGGACACTCTTCTCGTTATCTGCAAATATCCTTAATTACTCGCCAAAAAAACTATTGTAGGCTTTGTGAGGCAGATCACTCCCTTTTTAATAATACATATAAACACAGAAAGGGGGGAAAATAATAATAATAATGTTCGATTTATATAGCGCTTTATACCAGCGATAGGTCTCAAAGCGCTTTACAGACGTTATATTACTCCTGGTCAATGATAACCCGTCCCAGAGACAATCCCTCCAGTCGGCAGCAGTTATATACTGCGCCCAATGACAAGTTACCTCACAGGTACCCATTTAACCCCTGGGTGGAGAGAGGCAAGTGAGATAAAGCATCTTGCCCAAGGACACAGCGTACTGAACTAGGCAGGAATCGAACCAGCAATCCTTGGATCACGAGTCCGACGCCTTAGCCAATTGGCCACCACGCTCTCAAAATATATGTATCAATATTGGTATTTAATATGTAATGCTTAATCTACTTGTTGTTAAAAACATGAATGAGTTGCAAATTCGAGTTTCATTGGAAAGGGCATATCCTTGCAGAGGATACTTGTATTGTGTTACAAGATTTCCAGTCTCACCTGTCCTGCAAATTCATTTGCTGACATTTGCTTTGAAGCCCAAAATTAAGAAGTAACAACCTTTTTCCAAGAAATTGAATGAAAAGTTCTACCAAGACTTTCCCTCCTTTGGCTTGCCTCCTTTATAGATACATAAAACTTCATTTGAGAGGAGTGGATGTTTGGAATATATTTGACATTGTTTGACAGGAACCCAAAAAGGAAAACCCTCCCCCCTCCCTCCCCTCCCCCCCACCCCCTTTGATCTATACCTGTAAGCTGTGAAAAACATCATAATAACCTTTGAACTCACCTCAGATTATTCAGTTTCTTTTTGAAGTGCATATATATGAGAACCAATCAAAGAGTTTGATTTTGTTCATACATGTGTTGTTTTCATTTTTTTTTTTGTAATTTTTTTTTTTTAGAGACATTGAAGCTACTGTAGGTTACATGATCAAGGAAGGACATACATACATTGGTGTTTGCATGTAATCAGGGGCATAGCTAGACTTAACATTTTAGGGGGGGAGGGGGGAGGGAGGGGTGTATCAGTACCTTTTTGAGGGTAGCAGGTAGTGATGACTTGGATATATTCAGAAGAACTCTCGTTAAGAATAAAAGAAGAGGTAGTCATTTATAAAGCTTTGACCATTTATTTTCAAATTGTTATTCCTACTCTGTAAAAAAAAGAAAACCCTGACAATATATATTTTGGAGGCCAGACAAGTTATTAGGTGTGTGTTTGTGGGGGTGTTCTTATGCCACTGACAGTAGTTTCACCAAATTTTAAGTTTTGGTTTTATCATCATGTGCTGTACGAGTATGTGTGCAAACATGAAAGTTACTATGGCAAAGTTTCTTGTACAAAATCTCCTTTTGTATACATTTTGTTCAGGCCTACTGTACCCTGTACCACACACACACACAACACTGTGTCCTCTAGTGTGGATGTTATACTGTAAACATGTATGTGTACAATAGATATCAGCATGTACCATGTAAATAGCTTTCCTCATGGTCATATTATACTGCCGCGCCCTTTTCCAAACCCTTACTTCTCACACCAGACCCAGCGTTAATCAATCATATGTATATGCTAGTCTATGCTGTCATCATTCGTCAATAGACTATGTGCACTGTAGATTGCTATGTACAATGAATGACTCAGATCGTAGTATTCCACTAGCAGATCCCCTCCCCACGGTCACTCGTTCATATGTACGCACCCAAATACCGTATCTACCCGTTTGTAAATTGCGTCCGTCGCTTTTTAAATTCCGATTGCGATAAGAACATTTATATCTAAATATCATTTTTTTCTTTTTTCCTTTTTTTGGTCTTCTTCGTTTGTCATGGCGATCTCAAAAGCAGCTATAGCCGCGCGTCGAGCACGCTAACAGCATTTACAAGTACCAGTCACACACATGTACAGGTCTACTGCAGTGCCCACGGATGCGTCGGTGAACGGTCTAGCGTAGAAACGTTTATAACTGAAATTTCCAGAGGGTTCAAAGTCTATTTCTGCGGCGACGTACAATCCCCTCTCTCTCTCTCTCTAGCTTAGATGTCTATCTAAGTTGATCACTCTAAATGCTAGAACCCCGATGCATGGCTTCCCTCGGTAGTAACAGTAGGTGGGCGGGCGCTGACGATCAGGTACAAAGGTCGCGACCAACAAGCAAACAGATCTAACTCCCTCCACGTGTGTACAAGTTATTAGACTTTACCTGTCGAGTATATAATATATGTAAGTTAATACTATAGCTAGCTACATACACATCGAGAGTTGTACAACCGCTTGTACAGATACCATTCAACTCGCCCTGAACAAACCTTTTGAGAAATGTAAATTTCCAAGCCCAAATCTCAGTCGGGAACGCTTGCCTTTTATAACAATCAGAGATACCTCGTGCTGCTTGGTATTTGGCGAAGGGAAAGATGCCTGTTGACTTTGAGGGAACAGATAAGGGGGGGGGGGCGGGTGTAAAGCCGTGATTTACGGTGAATTGTTTAAATGACAAACAATAAACGGCAGTGGTTTGTTCAGGCCGTGATAAGTTACTTAGTTACACCAAGAGGCTTGTTTTTCCCAGATCAAAGTACAAAACCCATCCATTATAATTGTTTTTACTTTAAATATTTATTTAAAACTCTTCAACAATGTGAACTGTAGTTAATCTCTACGATATATCGTTTATATATATAAAAGTGCTAATATAGCTTGTGTGATGTGTACACGTGTTTGCAATCTGAGATGTACTGTGCATATTTTAACAGTTAGTTTTTTTTCTAGTTTGGAAGATGACTTTTATACACAATGTTGGTTTACTGCATGAGTGGATGAAGGGGTACGGGTGGGGTTTATTATGGAAGGAAAGGAAATGGGGAACAAATGCGGCCACCGAAATTTTGACTATTCTACAAAGTGACAATTCTAGGCCAAACTTTTATGGGTGATTGGGAGCCAGGGGGGGGGGGAGGGGAAAGGTTAAGAGGGACATTGAAGGGTGATCTAAGAAGGACCTGCACAGTACATAATATGACTTGGTGTTTTGTATGTAATCCAATTATGGTAGACTAAATATTTCTAGGTTTTTGAAGAAGAAAAAAAGGACTTTATCCACTTTTTTTGATATTTCACTGATGGGAAAGACATTTAAATTAGTCGCTGAGTGGACAGGCAGGCACTTTACCTTACAGCCCTGGGGTGTGTATGGTATACCTAGTTGTGTGTATATAGTAAATCTGTATTATAAATTATTTCTTGAGTTGAGGAAGCAAAACATGTATATATACTGTATTATAATGGAACTGTGCTAACTTCGACATATCCTCGCAGGTGAAAATCTCAATATTAATAATAAAAATAATCAGCAGTTATTTTCACGACTCTTAATCAACCACAAATGTGGTAGAAACCTGCAAGGGCTTTATTATGGATTACAACTTACACGTCGGGTGGCTTTCCAATTCAACATTTTAACTCAAATTTGGAATCTTTCCAATTTAGAAAGTCATTTCAGATAGGAAAACTGTAGATTGCTCTTTGGATGATAAGCCCACCTCACTATGACCCGGGCCCGGTATCGAACCCGGAGACTCCCGATTGCTAAGCCTCATTGCATCAAATACCCCTCTGCCTTTATCCACTCGGCCAGACACATACTATATAATGGAACTGTCCCAATTTTCTACGTTTCCTTTGCAGGTGAAAATCTTGTACGTCCGCAACCTCATGCTGCACACCACCGAGGAGACCATCCAGGAGGCGTTCAATAAGGTCACCGAGGGGGGCGTGGAGAGGGTCAAGAAGCTCAGGGATTTTGCCTTTGTTCATTTCCGGTCCGTAGAGGAGGCTCACAATGCTCTGCGTCAGTTGGACGGTAAGTGTGCGCGTGTGTCTACCTCGATAACGATGGGCCCATGCGTCATGTGGCTCTCATGAAATTTTTGGCATTGCATTGCAGGTGATTGAAATGGGGCCCTACGGTACATAAGCATTGCTCACTGACAGGCATTGCAGGTGATTTGAATGGGGCCCTATGGTACATAAGCATTGCTCACTGACAGGCATTGCAGGTGATTTGAAACAGGGCCCTATGATACATAAGCATTGCTCACTGACAGGCATTCCAGGTGATTTGAAACGGGGCCGTATGATACATAAGCATCGCACACTGATAGGCATTGCAGGTGATTTAAAAAGGGGCCCTATGGTACATAAGCATTGCGCATTGCAGGTGATTTGAAATGGGCCCTATGGTACATAAGCATTGTGCACTGACGGGCATTGCAGGTGATTGAAATGGGGCCCTATGGTACATAAGCATTGCTCACTGACAGGCATTGCAGGTGATTTGAAACGGGGCCCTATGGTACATTTAAGCATTGCTCACTGACAGGCATTGCAGGTGATTTGAAATGGGGCCCTATGGTACATTTAAGCATTGCTCACTGACAGGCATTGCAGGTGATTTGAAACGGGGCCCTATGATACATAAGCATCGTGCACTGACAGGCATTGCAGGTGATTTGAAATGGGGCCCTATGGTACATATAAGCATTGCGCACTGACAGACATTGCAGGTGATTTGAAATGGGGCCCTATGATACATAAGCATTGTGCACTGACAGGCATTGCAGGTGATTTGAAATGGGGTCCTATGGTACATAAGCATTGCTCACTGACAGGCATTGCAGGTGATTTGAAATGGGGCCCTATGGTACATTTAAGCATTGCTCACTGACAGGCATTGCAGGTGATTTGAAACGGGGCCCTATGATACATAAGCATTGTGCACTGACAGGCATTGCAGGTGATTTGAATGGGACCCTATGGTTCATAAGCATTGCTCACTGACAGGCATTGCAGGTGATTTGAATGGGGCCCTATGGTACATAAGCATCGTAAACTGACAGGCATTGCAGGTGATTTGAAACGGGGCCATATGGTACATAAGCATCGTGCACCGACAGGCATTGCAGGTGATTTGAAACGGGGCCCTATGGTACATATAAGCACTGCTCACTGACAGGCATTGCAGGTGATTTGAAATGGGGCCCTATGGTACATAAGCATTGCGCATTGCAGGTGATTTGAAATGGGGCCCTATGGTACATAAGCATTGTGCACTGACAGGCATTGCAAGTGATTTGAAATGGGGCCCTACATACATGGTATACTGTAGATGCAGTACAGTGATGTTGCTGGTACTTAATGTAAACTTTCTTTGAGCATTTATCCAAAGAATAAACTTTTATAGAAACATGGTATTTGTAAATAAGGGAAAAAAGGAAACTGATGGGAGGCCCCATGCCACATGTGAAGTTAGGCTTTCCGTAGAACTCTGCTAATTTGTATTTTCTCTCCCGACTCTTGCCACCGTCTAACAGGCAACGACATAGATGGCGCTATGGTGGAAGTAGTCCTGGCCAAACCTGTCGACAAGAACGCCCGGAACCAGATGAGACCCTTCGGACGTGGCTACATACAACCCAACCCTTACCAAGAATTTGGATTCAACATGATGCCAGGCCCCACTGCACCACAGAACTTCAATTCTAATTTCAACCCACTGTCCATGGGAATGTAAGTAACAAGTACTGCATTAAACATACATATTCTTAACTACAACCCACTGTCCATGGGAATGTTAGTAACAAGTACCGCATTGTACGTAATATTCAAAGGTCAACCCACTGTCCATGGGAATGTGAGTAACAAGTACCGCATTACACGTAATATTCTTAACTACAAACCACTGTCCATGGGAATGTGAGTAACAAGTACTCCATTGCACCTAATATTCTAAGGTCAACCCACTGTCCATGGGAATGTGAGTAACAAGTACCGCATTGCACGTAATATTCTAGTTTCAACCGACTGCCCCTATGGGAATGTGAGTAACAAGTACTGCATTAAACATATATTCTTAACCTCAACCCACTGTCCATGGGAATGTGAGTAACAAGTACCGCATTGCACGTAATATTCTAAGGTTAACCCACCGTCCGTGGGAATGTGAGTAACAAGTACTGCATTAAACATATATTCTTAACTACAACCCACTGTCCATGGGAATGTGAGTAACAAGTACCGCATTAAACATATTCTAACTTCAACCAGTTGATCCCGGTGGGTATTGAAATTCACAAATTTACGATTCAACCTGACAAGATTCGCTCCCATTAAAGAAGATGCCAAGTTGGAGGGGCAGGGGTGGGAAGTTGGGGTGATTTGCCCATCTACTTATAGCCCTACTCATGGAATCAGTCAGCAGCCACCCCCCCCCTAATTTGTTTTCATCTGCCTATTTTGCAACTTTATCCACAATATGATTCCGAGCTTTCCATTAATCGTAGCATGCCAGGTGCAGGACGTGGCCAGATGGTACCACGTGGGGCCATGAGGGGCCGCGGCAGGGGTGCAGGTGGAAGCAGGGGTGCAGGAGGAACCAGGCACTATTCACCATTCGCCGCTGGTCGCGGTGGATTCGGCAATTTTTACAACAAACGCATAACTGAGGTAAGACCCCCCCTCCCCCCACCCTGGCTCGGTCCTAGCTCCCATGCTGCTCAAGTTCTCATCTAACATACATAGTTCGTGTCTAGCTGGTCTCAGTCAGCTGTTAAAATGTTTGAAATTTATGTAAATGTTGAGAGTTGTTTATCGATTGTTTTTCGTTTTTTTTCCGTTTTTCCTTGTTTATTTTTTTATTTTTTTCACCTTTTCATGTTCGAACTTCAAAGATCAGAAGTAACTCCAGGGAATAGTTTGATTGTCATTGCATTTCAACTTCCTTGCATTCAAATATTGTGTTTTCTATTCAAATTTATGCAAATGATATTGTTGCAAATGATACATATGTCTAAGTATATGATCAAAATGAATAAAACTCCAAATTACTATGCAAATACAAATACAAATACACAAAAAAAAAAGTGACAACTTCCCTGGAATGCCTCTGAAATTTTGAAGTTTCATTCTGTTTTTTCTCTGTTTAATGTTTTTTTAATTTTTTTTTTGTGGTTTATGGTTAAGTTTGTGATTGGTTGGTCAGTAAGTCCCCATAGTTACAATGTTTTCAGCAGTGTTGAAATTACTGCCAGAGGTGGTGGTGGTACCATGTCCACATGAAAACAAAATATTGAGGCTAGATAATGGGGGGAGGGGCTGGTCCTTCCCTCCCCCCCCCACCCTCATGCCTTCCACAAGCATTGATGAGCCCTTTGGAAGAATGGCCTTTTCCCTTATTTGTATAGTACGTGATCCAGTCGTTGATACATCTAGGCAAGAGTTAAAATGTGGAGATTATTGATTGGGAAATAGTTTGGGGATGATGGGAAGGCACAAACCCCACTTTCCCACTGATGTAAAGGGGGGTGGGGCGGTGGGGGCGGGGGTAGGGTCCTGTAGGAGAAGTACCCCTGGCACTAAGTTTGGTTGTTATCTCTTTAATTTTAAGTCAACATTTAATGAGTAAATGTCATTATGGATGGAGTTCAAATTTCTGATTTTAAGCAATTTTTTATTTTTTTTTTATTTGATTGATTTGAACATTTTGAGCTGTTTGTTTAATTTTTTCAGTTTACCCTCTACTTTGTTTTTGGTGTCTTCTGCATATTTGTTTTCGTCGTTCCAAATTGTTAGCCAATAATTTCTCTTTTATCATAACTGGATATTTTTCGATGTCACTTCTTACAGTATAGGATCCCCAACACCTTTATTTTTAAGGTCAAGCGAAATGTTTTTGAAACATTATTTTTCTCGTTGGTTTATAGCTCTTGTTATTTTTTTATTTAAATTTTATTTTCTTCTTTATTTATACCGCGCATCGTAGTGCTATGTGCGGCGAGGTTTACTAACTTTTTCCTCTTGTTTCATTTTCTTCGCTTTTATTTGCTGGTGTTTGCTTCCTTTTAACTTTGCTGCCACTAACAGCCTAGACTCTATGATATAGTACCAGGCATGGAGTTGACACCGACCAACCCCCTCACTCTCAAGCCAGAGAAAAACAGCGGCCAGGTATAATTTACAACCCATTTCCATAAAAGAGGGACAGTTTCTCGGATAGAGGGTGAAAGAGGGGGGGGGGGGGTGCGAGTGGGGATGGATCATAATTTAGTCAGCGTATGATTTTTACGATTTCCAATTGTTCAGGCCGACCATAAGTAGCTTAAAATTACATGCTTTGGTCATGACAAAAGTATGTAAAAGAGAGACAAAAATTGTCTGGCGTTTTTTTTTTTGATTTGTTGATATGCGTGGGAAATTGGAACCATGAGTATTAACGTTGAGCATTAATTCAAAAGGTTAACAGTTCAGGTAATTCTTCGCTTACCCCACCCTCCTCCATTGGCCCTCAACTTTACCCCATCCTCACCATCCCCAACCCAAACTCTGCTTTGTCCAAGTTGAGCAGTACCAGTCAAAACTCCAGGGATGAAAAATAAATGCCAACATTGTATACCTCGCAAAATAATTTAATGCCAGGTTCAAATTTCTCATCTTTTTACACGCAATATAAATCTGCCGTGGTCTTTCATTAAAAATTAAAAATATTTGGGATGGGTTTATACATAGTAAATTTTTGTCATTTCCCTGTGTTATTCTCAAACTGTGGATACTGTACACCTTGCAGTAATTGTCTTTACAGGAATTGTGGTGGTGGTGGCTGTTCAAAGTCCGAAAGTCTGAGTGGCCATCGAAATGGAGGAGAACATTTTTGGCATTCTTTAATCCCGATTTTCATTCCCAGGCTTTGTTGTAACGGTTTTGGTTCTATTTTCCTAGGTTTTGGAAGATCTTTGTAACAAGAACAAGTGGGGAACCCCACAGTACACACTGTTGTCCAGTATGCAAGGGGAATTACAGTTGTTTGTCTTCAAGGTAAGGAGATATACTTATTCAAAACGAACGAGGGAAACAAAAACCTGCGTCATAATCTTGAATGTCAGCAAAATTTGTATCTATTAGTTAGTATCTTTGTGCCGAACAATTCACTCAAACAGCTGAGAAAAATGTTGTTCTTGTTCATTATTCCATCAATTAAAAAAAACAACTTGTATATATTTAATATATGAGCTAAGACTGTTTTTTGTCTTAGCTGTTTTGGGGAAAAGTCATTCGGCACAGTTAACTCAGATATGTATGTATGCATGCGTGTATGTATGTATGTATTTTAGATCCTCCTGCAAGCACCAACTCCTGCAAGCCTCATTGGCTTATCAAAGCCGCACGCTGACCGAAGTCAGTCTCTTACATTCATATTTAACGTCCATGATTATGAATTGTCAATTGTCAACAACTCTGTAACTGGACGACATACATTAATCTTGGAGTGACTCGAACTCGGTCCCTTATGATTGAAAGGCACCGGCGTTAACCACTGAGCTAACACTCCTTATCAGACCTGTAGACAAATGAAAGATGATGGTTGGGTTTGCATTTTGCTTTAAGCTGATATCTGTCTTCCCCTGCCCCTCCCCAGCCCCCTCACGCTCATGAATTAACGTTTGATAATCAACCCGTTAATTAATGTGTTGTGGTATCTATCCCCTTACCGAGGGACCTGAGATTCATCACATGACTTGGGCACGGTCAAGATGAAATGGGTCACAGTCTCAATGTTTAGGGGACCGGGGGGGTGGGGGGCAGGGCTTGATAGTGGAACAAAGTTGTTTGTGGTTTTCCTGCCCAGGCTTCTATCCTCCGTTTGGCTTTTCTTAGCAAAAACAAAAACGTACCCGTGTCTATCATCCGACGTATTTTAATTCCATGTAAGAAATATCCCGGTTATATTATTTTCTCTGGTGGGCTCACAAAACTTCTCCTTCGGTTTACTCCTCTTTCCACAGATCCAGATACCGGCTCTCGCCCCAACCTACCCCAACGGATTTCAACCGACCAAACTCTGCGCCACGCCGGAGGAGGCCAAGGTCTTCGCGGCCGAACACGTACTCGTCAATCTGGGCTTCCCCATTGATGGTAAGAGGTAACTGTAAGAATTTCCTTTACTCTTCGGTCACATGCTTGTAGTTCGTAGTTGCAAACACACCTACATGCTCCCATTCATGTAACATTCGCCGTTTACCCTGTGGTCGTATTACCCTTAAAAGCTCTTCGGCGAATTAGCTCTCCCGTAGTCATAATTTATTATTTATAATTTGATTAATTAATACACATGATTATATATGAGTATCTTGGGAACTTGCAAAAGATGTATGAGAGGAAATTACTTTATCGTTCTGTCACGTTGAGAAAAAAAAAAAAGGCTAAAGAGTTGCCGGTCACAGACACTGTGTTATAAATAAATAGCAGATTGCCCAAGTTTTGCGCATTCATACAGTAGGTCTTCATACCAGAAAAATAAGTCCCTCGAGATTTGTAAAAAAAAAAATAAAAAAAAAAATAAAAAAATTGCAGGGACTCCACCCCCCCCCAAAAAAACTTTTCCACTATCCTCAATGTTCTTTCCTCCTCCCCCATCCCCCTGCCCCACCGCCCCCATGCATCTCCACTTCATGTTCTCATAGCCATCTCAGAAACTCAAACATGCATGTTCTTAATTATTTCGCATCCGTCACCAACGAAGAAGAATTGCGTCGTCGATCAGTCTTGGAAAATCCAACCATATATAGCCCATCAATCCTCCTCGCACATTAATGACATTGTCAGTCGCGCACACCCGCGTCACGTCTACCTTCGCCCAGGGTATTAAATTATCCGAGTATCGCAATGCAAAGCGCTATGCAAATAAATGGTGAAATTGCTATACACATGTCCAACGGTGTGCAGCATTTTTTAAATTTTTTTTCATCGACCAAAAGGTTATATAAAGTTACTTTGTTATGCATATCCAGTACATTTTATAAGAGACAAAAATTCAGAATGCATCAAAAATTGCTAAGCAAAAAAAATGTTGATCTCTAAATCATGCCCTGAAAACCTGTGATTCTTCTGTATGTCTGGGCACTGTGTAGAGATAAGTTGGTTGAGCACAGGAGTTTTATATTAAAAAAACAAATTCATTGATTCAAACCTTATTTTAGCAGACCTTAGTATGTTATTCAAAATGTAATATTTTAGTAATTAATGTTCAGAAGAATAGGGTGGATCAGGGGAGAAAGAAACAAAACGTGTGCACTCTTTTTTTGGGGGAGAGGGGCTGGAGAAAAGAAACAAAACGTGTGTTCTTTTTATTTTGGGGAGGGGGGAGGGAACCATGAAGAAAGGAACAATATCTTTCTCAGACATTTCAGTCAGGTTTTTTCCAGATGTAAATAAGAGTTTTCTGTTTGGTCTTACGATGGAATCATCGCAAGCTTTCAAAATCTGGCCCGTAAAAATTTCCCTCTGCCAAGTCCGTTTTTTTTCCTCTTTCTTTTTTTTTGCTTGTCTCTTTCTCTTTGTAGGGGATGAGGTAACCTCTACCATGCAACCACCCA
>JAIPMN010018517.1:0-18001 GCA_020650975.1 Apostichopus californicus
GATATTCTCAGAAACTGTTGGTAACAAAGCGGAAATGTAATAATAAGAATTTAGATAACGAATCCAGAATGTTGTTATACTTGAAAATTGAGAAACATCGATGAAACATTTGTCCCTGCAAATGGAGTAATCGTAACAAAAGGTATGATTTTTTTTGTACACACGACTAGTTTTCATAATATATGAAGACCTGTTTTAGCATGACCTATATTCTGTCGTTTTTGTTTTTGATAAGGAGGTGGGGAGGGATTAAGTCGTCAATAAATGTAATTTCACCACTGCTCCAGAGTGGATATGGCCGTAGTTGCACACTCAAATAAGGGTCGGATTAATAATAATATAATAATAAATTAGTACTTATATAGCTCGTTCATCAGCAATGCTGCTAGAAGCGCTTTACAGGAATTGAAACAATTACTATACAGGAAACATTTAAAATACAGGAAACATTCAAAAGTAAATAGTAGAACAATATCGCCTAAAGGGTATACACCATGAAACCTTTAATTGGATAGAAAAAAAAACATTAAAGCTATGGTGATACAAAAATACTGTACAGTTCAAACATCAAAGGCAATTTTAAATAATATGTTTTCAGCGATGTTTTAAAACTGGCAAGGCTTGCGCAGGTACGTACTGAATTCGGCAAGGCTTTCCATAGCTTGGGCGCTCATATATACTGAAAATTCCTTGTCCCCAGTTTCTTCTTTGTTCTCATTTCTTGAAGCAGTCCCTGTGATGATGAGCGTAATGATCGGCTTGGAACATAGGGTGCCACAGGAGATCGCCGATGTAGTCGGGGGCGAGGCCATGTAGAGCTTTAGATGTGAGAAGATTGATTTTGTACTTCACTCGGTACTCTACTGGAAGCGGTTCGTTGGTCCTTATGTGGATACTTGAATCGTCACATAAGGACTAACGAACTGCTTAGTCCTTATGTGGATACTCAAATCGCCACAAAAGGACTAACGATCTGCGTTAGTCCTTATGTGGCGAAATGCGAGATCCCCACATAAGGACTTGTGAATATTGTCGGTATTGGCGGTTATTATGTGGCCGTGTTAGATTCGCATGATAAGTAAAATTTCCTGGTCATTATATTGATGTGCTATTAGTGCCACATAAGGACTTAAATTGTTCTTGGTCATTATGTGGCGATAACCTTGTGTTCACATAATGACTTAGATTTACATAATTTTTTAATGCATTTTTGACGGTTTTGGCGTTACATACCTTCAATACCCTAATCAAGGTAGACTGTGTTAATTTTTCAGCGGTTCATCAGTTTGGTGGCCAGCTTCAACCTGTGGCAAGCGAGAAAATGGCGTATGTGAGGTCCAGTAAGCATAGCAGAGGAGGGCTGGATTATCAAGAAAGGAGGCAACTTGCAGCAAAGAAACAGAGAGAAGAAGATATCGAGGCCCTATGTGTAGTAGGATACGCTAGTAAATTGTTTAAAGATGATTCAACTGCAATGGCAATTCATCGTGGGGAATACCTGGTTCCTTGGATGGGTGACACTTCCATGATGATCGATAGGTAACTGACGAATTTACTGTAGGCCTAGGCTAGGCAAATTTTCTTACGTAGGAATGCCAATATTAAATTATTAGAGCAGCTTACATTATTTAGGCAAATATCATACTGTAGCCAACTTAGAACGTTAGTGTTATCGTTAATAAACAATTAAGTGATGTGCAAGATTTGGTTGCAAATGAATGCCCCATGTAGTTTATGCATTTTACAGTCAAGCTGCCAGAATCGGACAGATGTAGCCTAGGCCCACGCAAATCTTACCTAACTAGGAAAATTATGTAGGCCTAGAGCTCCCAGCCATGACCACACAGTATAGGAGAAAAGGTTTGAAGCTGGCATGGATTGCCAATACAATGCATCTCACCAGCAATGCTTGATAAAGTCAGTATTAACGTGCAGCAAGTTGAAATTTTGCTCCGTAACTAGCCGGTAAAGGGACAATAACCTCTTAACGACTTTTGACCTTAAACGTAAACGTCAAAGAGGAAGAGAGGAGATTAAAATCACTGTGTGAGATATTCAATGGTCATTTAATGTACAAGTGTAAGCTTGAGGGCAGAACATTAAAGTGGCAGTAGCCTTTTCCTTACGGTATCGCACATACAATGCCACAATCGCACCGCTGTAAAGTTAGGCTAGCAAGATTGATCTTGAAGCTGAAACCAAGAGGCTAGCATGTAAACATACATGAAAGGGCTACTATGTAGTTAGAAATATGTTATTGTTAGACTGTCCACTCGTATGTGTTCAAATGTTAGATTTCTCTCATGCTCAATGTGACCTTTCTTTTGGATTTTATTGAAAACCAACTAAGGAAAGATTATTTCTGACTCTTCTAGGAATAAAAGGGTATCTACTTTATGTAATGTGATTTTGGGATTCTTAGCCTAGCCTATCCTACGTTTGAGAATGTACTATTATTGTTAGTGTTATTATTATGAAAAATATTATTGTGTTTGAGATGTAAGTGAACACATTCATACTGCATGTTGTTTCATACCAACCAATTGTGTGATCTTGTGAATTAATGTGACCATTGCTTTTTGGTCAGTTTGCGAAACTGTTATTCCGATATTGGGTAACATTGGAAAACATAGCCTTCATTGCCCATATCAATAGATGCATGAAGGGATCAGTTTACTATCATAATTGTTTGAGAATCTACTTTTATCGTCGCATATATACCTTAAGGATTTTACTTGCTTGCTGGGGGAATGAAATACAAGAATTTGAGGAGAAGACATTGTTATATACGTGGTGAAATGATAAAAAACACATCTATATAGGTCATGAACGTTGCGTCCTAAATTAAACTAAGATACGTTATTCGGACTTGAAAATCATGTACAGTGCACTTCAATCTTAAGATCATCATAGTGAGTCATTCATTGACCTGAGTGCTGTTCAAGGTCATTGCAGTGTTTGCAAATTCCTAAATTTGTAGAAATTATAGAGATGAAAAATCTATGTTTCAATTTGTGTGCTATTTGAAAACTTTAAAAGTTGATTGCTGTGAGTCCAGTTTACAAACTTACAGATTCTACAGTATCTTGTCACCCCCCCCTCCCCCACGATGGCACCTGACGTTTAAAGAAATTCAGATATTTATTTTGTATCGCACTTGTTTCTCCTTCACAATCATTTTGTCTCTACAGATTTGATGGGAGGGGCCACCTGTCCGATCTATCAGAGATTGATAAGGTCCATTCTTGGAACCAGGTCCACCATCTGTCAGAGGAAGAGGCTCGTATAGAAGCCATCTGCGATGAAGAGCGGTATTTGGCCCTTAGAACTGACCTCATGGAAGAAGAGACTAAAAGAGGTACTGAACACGTTATGTTTTGTGCTCTTACAGTATTTCGTGCTGTTTAATTGTGATAACCATGGTTGATATAACTTGCAAATTGTACAGTTCTTATAGTGGGTTTACCCCTTTAATACTTCATACAGTACCTCATATGACACTGGTATATCGAGGCACGTTGATATATCATGTCGTATTGGTATATGTTCTTTGTAATGTAATGCTGGCCAGCATTGCATTCGTAGGCAGGGAAAAGTCGTAATGAAACCACTGTTTTGAGGGTCGGCACGGATATCTTGGAAGAGAGATTGCTGCCCTCGCTTGAAAAAGAGATCGCTGCCTTAACTCTCTGAAATAGCTCCATAAGAAGAGAACCTGTGGCAAAGTTGACTTGAGATTTTGAGATTGATGGCCTGTTTACACACACGTACCGGAACGGATGGCCCACGAGGAAAGAGAGCCAATTTATCTTTACCGCTGGGGTGTAAAGGGAGCTGGAACCACCAAATGGAGAAAGCTTGATGCTACAGTAGATGCTTATGACATCTCCTTGTAAGTAATAATTATAGGTTATTGTTGGTAGGACAGGATTTAAACTTGTAGGATGAAATTTACTGTGCAGACACTTTGACGAAAAAAGGCCAAAAGAATAGAGATGGTAGCTAGCAACGAATGTTAGTCCTTTTTTTATGGCTGACCAGTAACTAGGCTTGTAGTGATAGTCAAGTAATTGACTTGGAACCACCTTCTCACAGGCATTGCAAGTTTTTACCTGGATTGAACAGATGAATTGTGGGAAAGTTTTCCAGTGACAGATTTTAAGTAGTGGTAAAAAAAATTAAAGGTAAATGATAATTGTCTTCGTAACATTTTTTATTTATATTCAAATTGTTTGTGCAGTTACAAGCTTCCTACAAAGAAGACTTTTGGTTTGAAAAATCTATTGAGATGAACTACCTTTCAGTGGATATCTAAATTTCACCTCTTTTGAAAGCAAACTATTTTGTACTGTAGTAAAAAACATTCTTTAAAGGTCTTTATCTTCTTAGAAGATCGTGGTAGGGCTGGCTCTATAGTGAGCTTTAACATCAAAGTGATAGATGGATTTTTGTTTTTCAGTTATGTAGGCAGTTACAATTTTTTTGTATCAGTTGTGGCTGTAGCATTGTCATTACCTACACTGTGCCCTAATGAAGAACTGTTTATATCATAGAAGTACTGTAGTTTTGCCCTGGAAGTGCTAGCCCCTTTTGGAGGCTACTTCAGGGTCCGTTTTTATCTGCATACTTTCACTACTATTTTTTTTTTCTTGAAATACAGTGTTGAAAATGTTTATGAATAAATGGCTGCTTTTGATATTAAATAACTTACAAATATGGATCTGTTTTATTTGTTATACTGAGACAAAAATAAAGGACTGTGAACAGTTAATACATGTGTCTGTTTGTGTGATTCTATACGAAATACTACTGTATGTTGGTAGGCTTTCCTCGGGAAGCCTACACTTCTCACTCCTCCTCTGTGAGCAAGATGGTCCTACAGCTGTAGTAGTTTTGTCCTTGCCCGTGTGCAAGGCCTTCACCTAACGGCGATTTAAAACTACAGTACTGTATTCACTAAATGTGAAGTTTTGTGTATTGTCAACTCCATTCTTTGTGTTATTGTTCGCATAGCCGGTGAGTACATCGACCATTGATTTCCATTTGGTGCTAGTCCTCTTTCTGTGGATCGGTTATAACATTTTCTTGGTTAAAGTTCAAACTTAGTAAATGTATTTCTTTCAGTATATATAGTTTCTGTTCATTTCTGGTCTCACCAGAAGTTAGTTAAGTTCTGTATGTATAAAGTGGGTATGCCCATTATACCACTTTTTATATGTGATGTACATTATTTCAAATCTTGAATCCTTAGTGGAAAAAAAAAATGATGCAAAATTGTCAAATAATGTTGGCTTCTTTATCATCAAAACTGTAAATGGCTAGCTTTATTTGGGCGTCTTCTGCAAAACGAATATATCGAAGACAAGGTAGTGTCTAAAATCTTCCACGATCTACAGATGGTATCCAGACAAGGTAGGTTAACAGTTAATTTGTAAACCATAAAACTGCTTGTGCAGACAAGAGCTATTCATAAAGTTATAGTTCATAATGACCTTATAAAATAAGATAATTTCTGGATAAACCGATGAAAGACCGTGAAAGTTTTCTATTTCATGTCGCGGGTTTGGGCTGGAACGATGGCGAGAGATGCAGAGCGATAAGGGAATTCATCTCTGTATTCGGTCAGTAAAAGGCCAAATAGGCAATCTCAGTTTTTAGACTTACTAATTAAAGCTTGAGTATATTTTCTGCCATATGGTTGTTTCTCCTAATTTTTGGAAAAACTTTCAAATGTATTTTACAGAGGAAGAACTGAAGAGAATTCACCAATCCATGGGTGCTCTTCGAGACCAAAAGTATTACGGAGCTGTGGCACCTGCGTACGGCGAAGGAGGCTCTAACCAGTCAGAGGAGTACGATCCCACGATGCCTACGGAGGATGAAGCAGGTAGGTCACACCTGAAATCTATCAAGTTTTGAAAAGAGCGTTATAAACTGCATACATTCAACAGTGGTGGTCTTTATCAGTGTCAGTACCAATGTCTATGTCGTCCAAGTCAATCATGCTATGCATTTAAAAAAATAGTCTGTAATCTTCCTTTACATTTTCTGAGCATAAATGTGTAGACAACTGTACAATATGGTGTACTATTAGTGTCCAGAGTCACTGTATTAGGTATATTCAGATGATGGAACAAATCTACAGGCACCCCCACCCCCCTCCACCCAACCCCCTCTCTCCCAATGAAAAAGTACCTAAAACCTACAGTATGTATTCTTTAATTTGTTTATATGTCATTGTTAATTTAAAAGTATAGTCCAGTGGAAAATATCATCTTTGACTACTGAAAGAACCTGTCCTATACTAAGCAGCCTGACGAAATTTTGCTTGCTATTCCTTCTTGGCTTTTGTGAGACATTGATAGTTATAATTGCCACAGTTTTGTACCATTAGTGTTCAACTTGAAGCAAATAGGTGTGATTTCATTGCAAATATTTCTTCCTCTGGACTTCACTGTTTCACTGTTGCTCAAACTAGTGTAATCACTTGTTAACAAGACAAGCAATATATTCATTTTGAAGTGACTGTTTTCATTAAGGTAGTTGAGTTTCATAAAGAGAAACGAATGTTGTTTACTTTGATATAGAGAAAGCAGAGAGGTTAGCCAGGGAAAGAGTACCAACACCCGAGCCAGAACAGCCATTTATGGCTCCTGAATCATTAAATTTACCCTCGGGAATTGAGACGGTAAGCTGATACGATCTATTTCCATATCATGAACAATTATTACGATGGCTGCCTACAACCAATTTGTTTTCAAATGAAAAAAAAGAAACATATTTGCTCATTGTCACATAAAGAGGCTCTGTCTCGAAGAACAACGTATTCAAGTCATTCATAGAGTAATGTTAATATCAAAACCTCACCGGGAGGAAGAAGCCACAACCAGAGACCCCCCTGCTGGAGTGATTGGGTAAGTCCAATTTTGATCATTTTCCAGGTTAAAAAGGGCTGTATCAAGTATTAACAACTAGAATAGGAAGTCAAATTATGCTCACCTTTGCTTGAAACTTTAAGAAAACGAAAACAAAAACTTTGACCAAGTCGTTAGAAAATGTGCAAACTGAGAGTGGAGCTGTAATTAGCATGAGGCTGATGACAAAGATTACAACTTTATTTTCCACAACCAGACAATTCAACCAAATTTACATCCTATTCATCCTATTAATCCTATATATGTTTGCTAATTAATCCTATTTTGCTCTGGTGAGGAAAAGACTGTCTAGTGCTTCCTCCAATTGCCGACCCAAGGTGTTCTAGGTAGGACTTTTCCTTGCCAGGATTTGTTTTAAATGTTCTTATGTTTTTATTTTATTTTTGACACTCCCAAAGTACTTAGTAAATTGTTTCACCCTGTTTTACTCCCTGTGCTGTATTGAAAAAATACTAACAAAAACCATCTTCTCATTAAGGTTTTACAGACTTTGGAAATGTATCATAGATTTCCGATCTTGATCTATCTCTATCCAGACTTAACGCAAGTTTTCACGGTTATTTTTTTAAACATAGCCCGGAACTCAGAAATTGAACCTCATCATCGAGCGGACGGCATCGTTCATCGCCAAACAGAACCCTCAGATGGAGATCGTGATCAAGGCGAGGCAATCCAAAAATCCGCAGTTTGACTTCCTGAACTACGACCACTATCTGAATCCTTACTACAGACACGTCGTCAAGTGTATCAAGGAGGGGAAGTACGTCCCGGCACCGATCCCAAAAGAACCAGGTAAAATCTTGAAAGAATTAGTCAACAGAACTTGATTTGTTAATAAGTGCTTGCAAGTTGAATTATATGTATGTATGCATGTATGTACTGTATGTATTTTAGATCCTCCTGCAAGCAGGAACTCGCGAAGAAGCCTCATTGGCTTATCAAAGCCGCAAGCTGACCGAAGTCAGTCTCTTACATTCATATGTAACGTCCATGATTGTGTATTTGGATTGTGAGGGTTATGGCAATCAGACCAAATCCGTGAAATACGTACTCATATTAAACTGGATATAACACTGGTTGATGTCAGTAAGAATTGCTGATGATGATGTGGTTGCAATAATTTTGTTAGTCCAAGTTTAACTACATATCACGCAGTACAGAATATTTGTTGTCCTGCACTACTGCATCTAGTGCAGTTGTATGATTATGTAATGTAATGTTTCATTTCTTTGAAAACCTTGCCTCCTTACTTCAGCTTCATTCCTGATGCAATGTCATAACGGAATATATTTTTCAGGTATCTAGTCCTTCCTTTAAGCAGCAATGTGCATGTTGGTATTGAATTTAAATAAACCTACAAAGTATAACTCAAAATAAGATAGCAACTGATCAAACAAAGATGCCCTTCTAGATTTTCTTTCACTGAATTAACGTACCGTGAACCAGTAATTGTGTATCCGATTCGATACTCTGACATTTTCGTAACAATCTAAACTACTTGTAAATATGCTAATCTTACATTTTTGTCTCAAGCATCGGTATTGGAAATGAAACCTGACCAGCTAAGCTAAGTAATCTACATTGTTATGGGATTTTAGTATCCCATAGTGCAACGAAAAAAGTATCAAAATCAAATAAAAAAGCTGCTGTAATTTTCCAGATGGATGTAACATCTGGTGGTACGGTATCGTCCCACCACATGCAACCACCATGCAAATCATAGGATACCACCCTTACTGACTCAACACAGAATACAAGTTTGAAGGAAAGCGCTTCACCTCATTATTAATTCCGTCAGATGAACGCGACATTACACACTTTAAAAGTCATTCTTTTGATTTGATTTGAAAGTATAAAATGACCAGGTCATAACAAATTACTGGCTATTAAATATACAGAACTGGCATAGCTACAGATGCAATTGATGACAAGTTTGTAACAACTCGTAAATTTGCCTATAAAGGTAAATTATTACTTCTTTGATTTTGTTTTTTAGTGCTTTCACTTTGTTTGTTTTGTATTTATCTTGTTTTTACAGAGAAGCCAGCAGAAGATTCTGATGACTCTGATGGTGAAGGTTACCTTCATCCTGGGCTACTTGGCTCATCTGAACTACCAAAGCCAAAGCTGCCATCTCATGTAAGTTGTCTAAAATATATATCAAACTGGAATGTCAAAACCTTTGTATCTGGGTCAGACTGGTCAGTACTATGAAGCATTTTCATTCTCTAAATGAAAGACTGACATTGAAACCAGGAATGTCCAATGCTACACCTGAGAAATTGGTGTAAACTCTTGTGTTCTAGTTTTTCATCGTAATTGTACCATGAAAATATATGAAAGATATAGGTTTAATAGCTAGAAGGGTAGTGTTTGAATCAGGGTGGGTTATTGGGGATGGGGATTGGGGTTATGGTGAATTGATCACTAGGTAATAATTGTCAAATATCAAATGTATTTAGTGGGAGGAAATCGTGGCAGCTATGTGCAATTAGTGGTCACATACAGGTTTGGTATCCCTTCCCCTTCCTTGCCCCATCATCAGCAATACAGAATATCCCTGACATATCTGCACTCTTCCTGTCCATAGATGCGTGTTTAAGGGCAGTAATAAGAGTTGCTCTTCGCCCCCAGACCGCAAACAGACACTGCGATTGGGATCTGTGTCCCAGCGCGCTTATTTAAGCACAAGTATTTAAGCAGGCTCTGGAATTTAGTGAAATTAACAAGCCGAAGGTCACGGCGAGCTGATGGAACGCGCAGGGTAGGCCCGGGTATCGGTGGGTTCGTAATCTGAAGCAGTATTTGAGACATAGAAACCTAAGTCTCCATTCAGGGGTCAGGCGGTTAAGTTGGGTTGTAGAGATAGTAGAGTACTTCTTTGATTGAATACTGCTAACTTACACTATATTGAATTTGATCTCCAATTAAAGATTGGGATGATCTCAATTTAACCGATGTTTATATCTTTTCATAGCCGATAAGGCCAACTCAAACTACCGCACAAGCATATGCTGCACCGGTACACCAGGGATACTCTATGACCCAGTCTTCCGTGCCACCCTCCTCACATCAGGCCATCCACTCGGCAGCCCCGAGTCTCGCCTCTCAGGTCGCAGATGTTGCACCCCCAGTGACAGAACCTGCCTCGGAACCAGTCCCCGCTGTAGCACCCCCGGCAGATTCCACGTCGGGCGATACAGAATTACTAGCAGCATACTATGCCAACGCTGCCTCGGAGTTTGTCAACGCTTATCTCACAGCACTGGCATCATCAGCCCCACCACCCCCACCAGGTATGTTTGATTTTATATTATTAATATTGAAGATTTTCCAGGCATTTTAGGTGGTGGTGGTGGTGGTGGGTGGTGGTGGTGGGTGGTGGTGGTGGTGGTGGTGGTGGTGGTGGTGGTGGTAGTGATGTATTGTAGTATATTGTTAATCAGTGTATGAGGCGCAACAATTATTTATCAGGAGCAAGAACTACAGAAACACAGTTCAACTTTGAAACACATTTCCTTACGTTTTGACAAGCCTGATGATTCTTTAGGTTAAATGACAGATATCTTGTCAGTGATTTCCATTGTATGAGAACCTATGAAAATTTGCAGTAAGTTGGCCATGTCATCAGATATTAGAAACCAAAGCCCATGTGGGAGTTTTCAGTTTTAAATATGTTAATTCTCACAAAAGACTGGATGACTTGAGCAAGTCTAAATATAACACTGCAGAGCCAGAGGTATAAAAGTTAAAGTTGTCATGACTTTGCTCATATTAACCAAATAGCAACCACCCCTTGACATGACTTTTAAACAATGATGCATCCCAAAAAGGAATATGAATTGCCTTAGATATTCAGCAGATATTTGTCTTTGTTTTTTTACGAAGGCTCAGAAGGGCAACTCCAACAGCCGGCATCTGTGTCGCAAGTAGCACCTGTCACGTCCAAACTTAATCTGGGTGTCACCCCTGGTGTCTCAACTGGGTTAGAAGGAACTGAGTAAGTATTTGGATATTCATAGCTTAACCCAGTTGTCATTTGATTTGGGGTTGGAAGTCACCATGCATTGTTATGTGTCTGTTACTCGTTGAAGCGTATTAGTAAGAAATTCATCAGTACCGTTACGAGCGGGACCCACCTTGGTACCATTATGACATACGAGTAGACGGCTCCATGCCCGAGTTCTAGTACCTAACCTTGCACCAGTATCTATATATATATATAAAACGCAGTGTTAGCTCAGTGGTTAACGCCGGTGCCTTTCAATCATAAGGTCCTGAGTTCGAGTCACTCCAAGATTAATGTATGTCGTCCAGTTACAGAGTTGTTGACAATTGACAATTCATAATCATGGACGTCAAATATGAATCTAAGAGACTGACTTCGGTCAGCGTGCGGCTTTGATAAGCCAATGAGGCTTCGCGACTTCCTGCTTGCAGGAGGATCTAAAATACATGCATACATATATCAACTTTACAAAATGCTCCAGTATAAGTACAAATTTTAAATTCAAGGCAAGTATGCTAGAATAGGAGAGCAGGTGCAGACCTACTACAAGTCTGTTTGTAGGTGACAAACATTGTTGAATGGTCTAAAGTAGTACATATGTAATGTAATGTAAATATATTCTTAAAAGGCGCATTACATCTAAAAACATCTCAACATATAAATTACAAGCATTGAAATAAAATTATCAAATTCAGTAAAAATTAGAAAAGTTAGATTCTCTGATACAAGAATAAGAATACTATGTAAAATATTAATACATTAACAATATAAACAAACAGGTCTGCTTAGCAAAAAGCTTAGCTTGTCCCAACACACTGAAGCTGATTGACATCCTTGTCAATACTTTTCTCTACATAACTAATGATGATGATTATTTACAAAGGATAGGACAATGGGATCATAAAGGAAACTGAAGTCTTTAAAGAAGGGTCGATTTAATCCGTCATTGTTTTCATCCATCAGAACGAACCAAAATCCAGAGTCTGTCCCTCCGATCATTCCACCCCCACCGGATGTTCAACCGATCATCGACAAGCTCGCAGAGTTTGTCGCCAAGAACGGGGACGACTTTGAGAACGGTATTAAACTGAAGGGGGATCCTAGATTTGACTTTGTGAACACTTGGCACAGTTTCTTTACCTATTACGAGCAGAAGAAGTTCATGTACAGACGAGAGATGGAAGAGAGGGAAGCAGCCGCGTTAGAGGCTCAGAAAGGTTTGTGAATGTTTAGGGAAATGTCGAGGGAAAATGTCACATTTTGAGGAGAAGAAGGGAACAGAAAAGCATCAACTAGAAACACGGCTTGCCAATTTGTTGGCAAAAACAAAGATCATGTTGATCCTGAAGATAATAAATAAGAAAATTTACAAGTGATATCAGGTTCGATGAAATCAATGAAATGTGGTGTACTTTTGAATTTGATAACCAAAAATCTAGCCTTTTCAAAATACTATTAAAACAGCTGTGCTGTTGCCTGTCATCAATAGTTGATACAACTTTAAAGTTGGATCCTCAGAGAGCGTGTGTTCTTCAAGAATCGCCCTTCCAGTATCATATTAGCAGGAAAATATCCGCAAGATTAACTATGAGGTACCTAGTGGTAACTTTTAGCAGATCTGTTTATTCATCGCACATTACATTTGAACACACAATACTTTTCCAAACATATATTAATATGACTAAGGAGTCTAAGGTAATTACGTCCACTCATTTTCCTCCTCTCCAGCACCCGTGAGTTTTTCTATCAAGCCGAGAGATACCGATGAACGTGTGTTGATCGGTCGCAGTGCCCTCCCCGTGGAGGAGAGCGACTCCGATGAGGAACTTCCTAAAATCAGGAAACCACCCATAGGAAGTCTGGACCAAGCAGCTGGAATGACTGACCTTATCAACCTCACTAAGCAACAAATAGCCCTAGCCATGGTCGAGGCTACTTTGGCCAAAAGCGATGACCCTCAAACAGAAGGCCACCACCCTCTCAGCGAAGAAAATAAACGATTGGAATCCCAAAGGCCTCTGTGGAACCACAAGGAACAATCTACAACCAGGCCGTTGTCCGTGGATTACAACCACGGGCGGCCACGTCCGACCCCGACACCACCATCTGTACCCCCGCCACCTCGTTCCAGAGACTTCAGCAGTTTCTTGGACAGTTCAAGTTCTTTAGGTGGTGCTCCTGGAAGGCCAGGAATTTTAGAAAGTAGAAGAGGAGCTGCTATTCCTCCTCCAAAGACAACTCAACCATTTGTATCCAGAGAAGAACTTGCGAGGAGACAAGGTGCTAGTCCTCCTCAATACAATTTCTTATCTCTTTTCTTGCTCGCTTCCAACAATCTTGAAGAGGAAAGATTTATTACAGATTAGCATACAGCAGTATCCAAAATACAGAAATATTAAAGTAATTAAGCTTATCGTAAAACAATACTAGCCATAATCATTAGGATTCATACTCAGACTGAGTTGTTTGATACACTGCTAATTTCTGCCTAATGGTCATCCCATACATATAGCCTAATGGTCATTCCATACATATAGCCTAATGGTCATTCCATTCATATAGCCTAATGGTCATTCAATACATATAGCCTAATGGTCATTCCATACATATAGCCTAATGGTCATTCCATACATATAGCCTAATGGTCATTCCATACATATAGCCTAATGGTCATTCCATACATATAGCCTAATGGTCATTCCATACATGTAGCCTAATGGTCATTCCATACATGTAGCCTAATGGTCATTCCATACATGTAGCCTAATGGTCATTCCATACATGTAGCCTAATGGTCATTCCATACATATAGCCTAATGGTCATTCCATACATATAGCCTAATGGTCATTCCATACATATAGCCTAATGGTCATTCCATACATATAGCCTAATGGTCATTCCATACATAAGCTGTAGTACTTAGACAGCCCAGCTGCAAATGGCACAGAAGTCATATATGACATGTAATTTAACATGCATAATTTTACATGCTTTGCACTTCGTCGACAGAGATCCCAATACATAAATATTCATATATGTAGATATTATTATTTTATTTATTGATAACTTGTATGTATGTACAACAGTCTGATTTTTATGTCATCCTCTTGCAGCTGAAAAGGCCAAATTAGAGGACAAGCTTGCCAAAGCAGCGAGAGAGAAGATGGCAGGAATCTCAAAAGAGAGACAGTTGCAGATGGAGAGACGAAAGAAAGCCGCCCTCTTCATGAGCAGGATGAAGGATCAACCGGAAGATTCTGAGATGGATGCAGCGGGTAAAATATGAAATCTCTGAAATTCAAGGACAACTTTTAGTAATCATGGCACTTTTAACAAGTTTCAAAAGTGTGTTTATTGACATGTACTGTATCCAAGATTCTAACCTGATTAGTGTTTTTCCTTGTTATAATAAAGTCAGTTTATTAAAACTTCAACCGATCATGCAAAGCAGGTATTAATTTTCGTGTCAGAGGAAGGTTGGTGGGAAAGGAAAATTGCAGACAGTTAGGGGCTATGCTATTGAGTCATTTACCTACAGTGTCGTGCAAAATCATTGCCTTTCATCTGGAATGAAAAAAAAGAAAAAATTGCAAATCACAGTTTTTAATGCTAGTGTTGTTTGGCAGTATCTGGCATTTATACTCGCATGGGGGAAATTGATTAGGACTAATGTAACCCATGTCACTTAGGCAAAGCCACAGAACTAATTACTAGTTTAAAATGATGGCTTGGTGATTGTGTTTTACAGAGAGAATATATGCTGCATTGGAAATAGTCAATACCATGGCCATGTATAGACATCCTGTAACAGAGTGAAGTAGGAATGACACTTTGTTTTGTTTTTTTTGTAAATCGCTTTAAATTGCCGTTGAAGCAATTAATCTCCTACACCCAACCCTCATCTTTGTTTGTTTCATAAATAAACTTTATAAATGATCTGCCTGCCCCCGTAGGAGAAAGAGGGAACCGACAAAGAAGAAGCCCATCTAGGGAGCGAGATCGGGAGCGAGATCGGGAGCGAGATCGGGAGAGATCTTCATCTTCATCTTCTAAAGCTACACCCAGGGCTTACCAGATTTCATTCGATACAAGGTATTGGCCTGTTTGGTTTGTGGAGGTGTTGACCTTGTGATGTCTGTCTTGATGTGCATTAAGATTGCCCCAAACAGCGTGCCGCGCTCTGAAAAAGTTAACTTTCCGTTGCTTGCAAGTAAAGATTTCTTGTCGCTACAAAATGCAGACAGTATTGAATCGTGATACCTTGTTATCTTTTATCTAGACCTGAGATGTCCATCGCTGCTATGTACACTGTGTTGTGGGTATTGACCGTAGCTGTATGTATTGACTGTACACTAGTGTCTAATTACCGACGGTAGCAAGCTGTGTGTGTATTTTCTGGGATCGATGGTGGTGTCTAACACTTCTGTTACACTTCATTCGAAACTAGGTCAGATTACCGGCATCAGACATTTCTTTGTGCGCGAGTCTTCACACCCTTTAAGTCTTCTGAAGTGTTTATCACAAGTTTTATACCTTTTATAACTTTATCCTGTCTTCTTCATGTTCTTTTTTCTTTTTTTGTACTTTCTAAGATTTTTGGAAATTGTTACTTTAGAGATATTGATATCTCTTAATGCAAGTGTATAATTACCCTTGTAGGGATATAATTACATTGAAACAATCAATCAATCAATCTATCCAACCTCATACTAGCATAGTTGCTTGAAATTTGAATCTCATGTACTTGTCGTTTCATCTGTATAAACTTGCTTCCCAAAGATTGTAACAGGGCATATATTCTCCTAAATAAAGTATGAACATAAAATATTGTGATATAATATTCAAAGACTTGAACAAAATTAAAGATTCTGTGTATCTATTAGGAACTTATCTCTTTATAGGTTAGGTACTGAAATATCTGCTAAGAGTCTAAGCTTAGTCAGCACATATGTATAGTTCAATGGTACCAATATTATAAAGAGGAGAAGCATTGATTAATAACATTTCATTTCGTTGTATACAATATTTCTTTCTTTTATATAACAGGGTAAGGAAAAGGTCAAGATCACCGTCACCTGCTAAGAGGTCATCTCCACCGGTCTCTAAATCAAGGTCAGAGTAAGTATTTATATCAGGATACGGCTAACTTTTCTCAGTTGACCAGACATCGCTCGATTTCCAGGGATAGTTCTTGGATTTCATGTACCGGCCCGGATTAATAGTGTCCCTGAAAATGCCCCCCCCCCCCCAGACTTGATGTACTCTCTGGGAATATCCCTATCTTTATGTAAAGAGAGGCTGGAAAAACTTTAAATTTTACAGGTCTGTTTGAACTTCAGTTCTCAGAAATATCTTCAACTAAGCCTCGTTTGTTCAACAACTAGATTTGTGACTCAAAGATAATTGCATCTCATATCATAGAGTAATTTCATCGGTTGTATTTCATAAGGAAAACATCTGTTTGAACTTATTGCTAATGTGGAGACTCCCAGTTTCCCTTTCCAAGTTTGTTTTGGCATTGGATTGTTATACCTTGGGCATTCTGTGAACATCCTCACTTCATGGTTGAGATCCAGTATTTGTTGTGCGTTGTAAAGTTTGTTTATCTCACCGAGACAGAATGCGTGTCAGTGAATAACTCATGAATTATTCATGTACCCCGATGCAATCGTTCATTTTTACAGCAGTCCAATCCTAGTAGATCCTCTGGTGCCATTCAGAAAGAAGTCCAGCTCTCGCGAGAGCTCTCCGGGTTCTTCGAACGGTTCGTCGGGTAGAGGGATCCTTAAACACAAAGACTTCCATGCTGGTACATTGGGTGGCATTCTGTTGAAGAAGAAACCAAGTCTAGAGGTACCTAGTTGCTTTATTCATGGATTTTAACATGTAGATTTGTTTTTGTGTTTGTTTTTGTTTATTAATAAAAAATAATAATAATAGTCTGCACCCCTGTCTGTAGTGATAGTCGGTTAACACCAAAAGTTTTAAATTGATAAATGTCAACTATTTTGTGATAACATCTGCATACAGTTGGTAAATGGAGTAGTCTAGTCTGTAAACAGGAACACATTTGTCATTAACTGACAAGAAATAGATCTCAAATACATATTTCAACAACATCAGAATGAGGGCTGTATGCCCATTGCCCTTGGGTTGCTCATATTTGAGGTTTCTGTGAGTTGCCATCCAAATGTTAACATTCGACATTAATAATTAGTATTTTCATACCAAATGAAAGAAAGGAACTATTAAATGTTTACCTCCATCTCATATGAATCCTTCCAACATTCAGACATTTATGATACAAAAATCCCAGATGAGTCCATCCATTAGTCAGACATTAATGATGCAAGAATCTCAGATGAATCAGTCTTAAGTCAAGATTCTAGTCTTGAGATGTCAAAGCCCAAGACTTATAGAGAAAATTTGAGTTGCTAGTGTTCCTATTGCAATTCTGGTTCCTCAAGATATTCATCTTTAAAACATGTTAAATCACTGGAAAGCTCCTTTAAGGCTAGATTATTTATAACCCTCGACTCCTCAGTACAGGCCTCGGTGTTAATCCATTATTCTATCAATTCTAGTAACTCGATCAAAACATGTTCTTTAAACTGTTCATATCAACCTTCAATGATATTCAACACCATTCGTCCCATGGTAAATAGTAATGCATTGTAAACAGGTCATTTGAGGCCGTGAAGGTCTTATCGTTAGTCCCATTGAGTGTTGTGTTGTATCTGAGGAACTGACTTAGTTGTTTGCACATTAGACTAGATAGTCCAGTCACTTTCATTGATGAGACTCGGCTGTTTAAAGTGTCATTTCTCAAAAGTTAATATAAGTGTCATAATACTACCTGGACCGATAGCAGGATTTTGAAACGTTCTATTAACATCATCAAAAATTGATTTTCTGCCTCAAATGTCATCCTTTAAGACATTAATGATACAAAGAATCATTTCACTGTCCTTGCAGGATAGAAAAGCAAGAATCAAGAAGCTTGTCCGATCTTCCAAGCAAAGTGACGAGGTCATTGAAATCGACTGAAAGATGAAG
>JAIPMN010018518.1:0-12786 GCA_020650975.1 Apostichopus californicus
TTGTTTTGCCTGCACCGTTCTTCTCCCGGAGAGGTTTCTTCGGGTTTAGCTGGATGTCATGAATGGGTGAGTCGGGGAGTGGTTCTAATCGAGGGTTGCTAGGGCTAACAGCTGATGAGGAGGATGCTGATACCATCATCCCAGATGAGTTCAGATTGGGAGCACTGACATATCTGGGGGCCTCACTTGAACCTCTCTTTCGTGGCTGAAGAAATAGAAAAACAAATTTTATTTCTGTGATATATACACAGGAATTTCCCCCATAAATGTTGGCATTCTTTCTCCATATAGGAACTTCTAACGTAGGAACTTCTTTGAAATGTAGGAATTTCTTCTGTACATAGGAATTCCTTCCATATATAGGAACCCATATATAGCAATTCTTCCATATAAAGGAACCAATACCTATAAATGTTTTCAACATTTAGGAATTTCTTCCTCATAAAGGGATTCCACATGTAGGAATTTATATGTTGTTATACTTTAATGGTAAATGTGTAAAATTAAGTAGCAGTCACCACACCATGTAGTGTGTTAGGTGAACTAGGCAATTCTCCATTTGATTACTGATATATATTGACAGAGAGCATCATGTAGAGATTACATTACAAATTGTACAATACTTTTAGCTACCCTGTGAGCCCTATTAGATAATTAGTGCACTTGGAGTTTATATCTCACTGACTCACACAGATATATAATATATATGTATATATAGATATATATATATATAAATATATATATATATTGATATTAATGTCTATTGATATATACTGATATATACTGATATATATTGATATATATTGATATCAGTGATGGAGATAAGTAAGTTGTTGAATTACTCATCAATTGAAGTCTTAACATTAAAAGCTACAATGAATCTTGACCTCAAGTATATTCAAGATATACATTATTTATTTGCATAAATAGAATATTTATTTTACCTTTGCCAATGGGTTCAAGATACCAACATTGGGCTGTGTGTTGAAGACCTTGTTGAAGTTAGTTTCACGATTAATCAGCTCCAGTTGAAAGAACCTCTTCTCGTCCTAGAGTGAGTAATTTATATAGAGGTCACCAGGGTCATGAAAGCATGAACGATACAACATTAGCAGGAATGGTTACTGGCGGTAGTGATATAACAATACCAATGGAGGCCAATGATGGTGATAATGGGAATACCCATAGAGGATGTTATCTGTGATACAGGGATACCCATATCATTGGTATAAGGACATTGATAGTGATGGTTCATCCAGGAATGGTTTTATGGAGAAAGTGGTACATGTTACCCCAGTAATGGGAGTGGGACAAGATTGTAAAGTTAAGAAAGTGGTAATGGATCACCATAGTGTAATGTTTCCCTTAACATGGTAAGGGGGGCATGAATGACGTCTATGAAGGGTATAGGGACATTAATCATGTTCTAGCACCAGTGATTGTCCTAGGGGATAGTAATGTTTACTTATATCCAGGAATGGTAAAGTAAACAGTGGTGTATAATAGTCCAGGAATAGTAAGGAGTGGTATCGTACAGTAAGACAATGTTAAGTAGACTTGATTCTAAGAGTCCATGAACTGTAATGGGACAGAAGCAGTACTTTGCAGTCCGGCCCACGTATTGCATACGTGATAGTTATGTTTTCTTGAAGTCAAGGAATGGTAAAGTAAACATTAGTGGTGTACATTACTGTCACATTACATAATGTGACAGTAATGGTTCTTGGAAAACCATGAATGATAAAGACACATTAATGTTTATACTAACTTACCCCTCCCCCTTCCCTTGCCCCTCCTTACCCATACACCTGTCTATCAAACTAAACTAATGAGTCTTACATTTAACTTGAAGAGAACTTGATCCTTCTCTGCAACCATCTCTTTCAAGGATCCAATCATCTCCAGGTCTTCGTCTCTAGATTCTCGGTTCCTGTATTTATCCTCTGCTTCCTCCAACCTGCAATGACAAAAATAACAAAACTCAATCACAGACTGACAACCAAAGCATCCACGGAATGTTAAACCAAACATCTTTCGAAAATAGCAGACGTCTTGAATCAGCTGGCTGTGTTAGCATTGCTGTCTTATCCAGTCACTAGAATAAATAAGCACAACTGTGATCCTTAATCTCTTTCTTTGGGTAACCTTAGATTTTTAAATACAATTCTTTTCCTGTTTTTAGAACAAATATTAACATTTTTCCAAGGTTAAAACAACTCCAAGCAGATATATATAGGACTACTTTTGCATGTAAAGAAAAGGGCTGAAATTGTAATTATCAAGTCATCATATCCAAAACTATGTATAGTTAAGGGTCATATATGTTTAGTAAGAAAAGCAGCCAGCTTTTTTAAAAACATGAGGGAATCACTTCTTATAACAGAAGCATATTAGAATCTTCTTTTTAACTTACCAACATTATTTGTTTAATTTGTTACATAACACTGAATATTCCTTAACGTGGGTCAGAGGTCAGTGTAATGGACTTCAATCTGTAATATTGCAATGAATATTCATTTATGTTGATAATAGGTCGGTGTGATGGACTTAGATCTGCACCCAGTTGGGACAAGTTTTTCTATACTGTAGTGTCTTGTCCCACTTCAGAGCACTCGTTTTGTCAGTATGAGCAGTATGAATATCATGTTTCTATCAGATTAAGGTTAGGAACTGTTTGTACTGTCAATACCAGTGCCTTGAGAGCATAGTATTGGTGTACAGTTTAAAGAGGTATTAGCATTAGGAATTGTCCCAGCTGGCTGAGATCTGTTGCAATGAATATTCATTCATGTGGGTCAGAGGTCAGTATGATAGACTTGTATCTGTTATATTACAATGATAGTCATTCATGTGATTCAGAGGTTGTGATGATTGAGCATCTGTTACATTACACTGAATATTCATCCATGTGGGTCAGAGGTCATTGTGATTGACTCACATGATTTGTAGAGCAGATATCTTATCTTTGAGGAGATCCTGAGCTCTGTTGAATTCCCCTAACATGCCTTGAGTTTCTCTGAGGTGTTCAGCTGACTGGGAATCTAACTCATCTTGTTGTGATCTGGCTAGCACTTCCTTCACATCTCTATAAGAGCAAAGATTAAGAAACGAGAGATGAAAATCATGCATTAGGTTATGATGAAATGAAGGAGAGTTCACTTTAGTAAAAGAGGATACAATCATGGCAATATCATTTCAGTATAAACCACAGTTGTAGATGAAATGCAACTCACAGTAAATACTGACATGCAACTGCTCTGTGGATGGCAGTACATCTTCAACAGGCATTGCAGGGTCTACATGTGCTTTAAGAGAATCCAAATTTCCATTGAAGTTACGAACGGCAAAGTTACTGACTGTCTGGTCAAATTGATATCAGGTATCATATGACGGATACAAACGTTACGATTTCCCAAAGTTTAAAAAAAAAAAAATTCTTAATTTGTATATCTCTAATTACCAAAAAGATTGAAATCACATCATGTTTAGCACAAAATCAGAAAAATAATAAAAACACTTTTATTAATTATAGAATGATGTAAACTTCCCGAACTGTCTAGAACCTTCACTAACACTTTAGCCTTTCTTGATTGAGACACACGAATAAAGTGCTTTACCTGATTCTTCTCTCAGCTTCACCCTGGACCTTCATGATCTCCTGGGCTTTAAATTCAATCTCCTCCTTTGATCTGGAGATGTCCATCTTGAGTTTCTGGATGTCCTCCTCTAGTTTAGTGATGTGTGTTTCTCTCTGAGTCACATGACCCTCGAGGTCATCTACCCTGGACTGGTTAGCTCTATCCTGAAACACAACAATAATGTTAAAATTAGTGTACAGGTGAATCAAACAACAGACGACAAACTTTGTGATCGTAGAAAATTCTGGAAGACGAAATATCGGGGTAGGATTCAAACTATTGGCTTCAGAAATACAATTTTTTTGGGCTGTTCATTGTTTTCCTCTGATCTGATCAGGATCTAGATTGGATACATTCTGATTCAATTCTATCCAAACAAGACCAAGTTCAACCCAATGTAACATAACCTGACCTAACCAAGTTTTTGAAACATTTTACTTTAATTTGTGTTCTTATCTTTGAGTGGTCACTTTTATGGTCACGTAAGAGGAGTTCCATGTACCTAGAATACGATACAGCTCTCAACAGTGTGTATACTAGAATGTCTTCATCCTATCTCTTGCACCATCCGCTACTACCAGTATCTTTCACCTCTCTATCTCTTTCTTACCTGTTGCTGTCTTAGTTCTATGGCCCTCTCTAACTCCATCCTAGCTGCTGCCATCTGTGTCTTGTGTGCCCGGGCCAATTGGTCCATCTCGGCACTGTGCCTCTGGGTCAATTCTAACCTCAGTTTATCTGAAGATAGAAACAAAGAAAGAATTTAATGTGATATGTTTTGAAAAAAAAAACCTTTTCAAAACATTTCTATGTCAGACAAAGAACTTGTCTGTGTAGGTCTCTGTGTTATCCACAGTTTTATTTGTCAAAGTGATTCCCCATATAGTTCCTAAAAGTCACCCGCCCCACCCCTCTTCTACTTCCTCAGTAACAGGGGCATTCCACATGTTAATTACCTCAAGGAGTGCTGCTACCTTTATCAAACCCAATATCAACACTAAGCTAGGAACAAATTCACAGCTGAAAAGCCAAGGTTTAGTTTCCTTTGCAAAATACAACAATCTTATTGTAGTTGTTGTTGTTAGCAATTTGCTAACTACCAGCTACGTACATTAGTTAAGCCCCACTGCACCCTTCCCTGGGTTCCACCCTTGCAATGTTGCTAATGAACTTGTACATGCTGCTAAAACTTGACTGCAAATGAACACGTGGAGACCACCTTACCCAGAGATCTCTTGTGTTCCATGAGACGGATGTCCAGCTCTGCTCTTCTTGATTCCTCTGACTCCAGCTGGAGGGATTTCACTGCCTCTTTGTGCTCCTCCATTTTATCAGCAAGTGTCTTGTTATGTAAACTTGTCAGCTTGGACTCTAATTTCTGTAAACACAATAGGACATCATTCAGTTCCACCAGATTGTTTTAATAAGAATGTCTTAAACTACCGAAAATTGATTACATTAGTAACAATTCAAATAGAGCGAAGAAGCAAGCTGTCACTTTTAAGGGATCTATGGAAACTGTATCTGAATGCTATGGTGTTGATTTTCTTTCTTTCCTTTTTCTTTTCTTTTTCGTACAGGGTACAAGCTTGACAACCATAACCATGTTCAGAAACAAACAATTTTTTTTATCTTACCATCATTTCTTCCTGCTGTTGCTCCTTTAAGTTTTCCTTTTCTCTCTCCAATGACTTCTGAAGGTCCTCCAATTCTCTCTGGTGGTTCTGGGTTGCCGTCGCTAACTCAAACTTGAGTTTATTCAGTTCTTGCTCTGATTGTCTCTGTAGTTTAATTAGCTCTTCCTTTGCTTTGTCTGACTTTGACGAGAGACATCCTCTCAAATCAGAGATCTGTGAGGACAAAGCAGAACAAAGGTCATAGGTTATTGAATAATCCAAGCTGTGTTAATGTGGGTAGGGGTATAAGGGAGACACCCTTGTCAAATTAACAGCTGGACAATCCTTACGATACTAAAAAACTCTCGCTCTCTCCATCATCTGAGATGGGACGGGTTGTGATCTGCAACTGTAGTATTCATCACCTGTTGTTTAATTTGTTGTTTTGTTTCTACTATATCCAATGAATGGTCTTGTAACAGACCTCTGTATCCTCTCACCGTCAGAAATACATGAAATAGTAAATAATAGTTATCTTTACTAGGCTTTTTCATGAACTCAGGTAATTACATAGTAAAGATGTGACCATGTCAAACAAGGACAAAATAGTGATGCTGCAGCCCCCATTCCCCCCCACCCCCCCCCCACCCCCATACCCTAATTTTGACATTATCTAACGGACCGTCACTGGTAAGGTGAATCTCACTTTATAAGTAAAAACAATAAAAAGTCTCAACCAACTTTTTATTGAATATCAGACCAAACGCTAAAAATAATGTATGGATTTATGAATGTATCTTACTTCTCTCCGTAATTCGGTGACTCTCTGCTCCCATCCACCTCTCGTCTCTTCTATTTCTTGGTTCTTCAAGAGGTTGATTTGCTCCAAGGCCGCATTCTTATCCTCTCTGTGTTGCTCTGTCAACTCTTGTCTAAGTTTATCACATTCTTTCCTGATAAATCAAACACAAGATACATCATGTTAACATTCATTCTGTCTTAGCCACACTTCTGTCTTTTCATCAGTTACAATGAATGTGTTAGGGACTATAGGGAGGTGAGTTGCATTATGGAATCAGAATAAATACAGAGTCATTCTGTCTTAGGGGTGCCAACTAGTCTCTAAATGGGGTTGATAGATTGCTTAGCTCCAATGCAACATTCCTATATCCTCTCTGTGAATCTCTATTAACTCATCTATGACTTCAACACATTCCTTCCTAATAAATCAAAATAAACATCACATTTGTCGATGATTTCATCAAACATCCGTCTTTCTTGACAACACAGAAACGTAGGAGGCAGGTGAAGAGTGCTGTGCACTAAATTTATTACAACATACTTAATTAAACCTACAGTAGACCTTCAAGGCAAGGGAAATGATCGTGACATTTCAAGGCGACAGCAAGCAGTGTTTACAGCAGGGGTATGAAACTTTCTTCTCGGTATTGAACACTTCGTTAGTACCGTCGGAATTAATGTCTTCAGTTTTAAATGATGCAGGTACTGTACTCAGTTATGTTTGGTTATTGGACATAGTTAAGTGAAATAGGGCCCAGAAATGCTACAGAAACCACACAACTGTTAATGACATGGAGACAAAATATAAGGTGGATTTCTGTGAAATTAATGAGGACACAAAGCCAACCATCATCTGAAGCTTATATGACAATCTTTGTGAAGAACAAATCCCCCTCCCCTCTTCCCCCACCCCCCTCCCCAACTGCTAAGAAACATCTTGTTCCATTTGGGATATATCAAAGTTGAAATATTTTGTCTGGGTGCTATCATTTTGTAAATCTGTAATGGGATCTGAAACTCCTTACTTTCTCTAGAATGTTTCTTTTTGTTTATGTTTTATCCTTTACTGTGTCCGACAATAACATAGCAAACTTTTATCAAATCTAATACATGATTTGTGAGAATGTTGAAGACATTTGGTGGATGTACAGTTGTAATTTAAGATCAAACCAAATGAACTTTGGGTATGTATTCTACCAAACATTGCACCTTAATGAAATAGTTGATTTCTACAAGTGATGATATATCATTCATAGACTTAATATTAATAACTGAAAGAGTGCGCTGATAACTAATAAAGGGTTTGGATTGTGAACAAACCTTAAAGTCTCGGACCATTTCTCATCCAAATCTCTTGAGAGGTGATCTATCTTCTTCTTACCATCCTCTTGTAGACCTGCCATCTCTGTAGCATGGCTGTGTTTGCTCTTCTCCAACAATGTCTGAAATAAGAAGGATGGATATCATTTGGTTTACAAAATTTGACAGCAGACCTACAACTGTAAGGTTCAGGGCTGACACACACATGCTACAGTATTTATTACCTTATTGAGTTAAGACTTCAAAGACAGGTTTCGAGCAGGGAAGAAAACATATTCCATGAGAATTTGTTTTGAAGAGTTTAATTTTGAATTACAATTATCCAAGGCTGGAACAAAGAATCGATAGTGGCAAGGTAATTTGTTTAGGGCAAGTTACAAGTTTTCATGGATTTTAATTGAAAAGGCAGCACCAAGGTAAATAAATTTTTCAAAATATCAAACAGCAGCAAGGTATTTTCCCACAGACACGTCTAGATCAGACGGAAAACAGGAAATGTATGGTTTGAAGTTGAAGTTTATTGATCGTGATCAATATGAGGGCACCTATGACAACTTGATTAAAGGATCCAAACATATGTGTCATCTGTAAGGTTGAGCCTTAAGTGCGTTATGGCAAGTCATAGGGGCACTGATGGCAGTTAGTCATAGGTGGTGTCAGTAATACAATTAATACAAGCACTGCAAATGTTCCCTTTTCTATTGTTTAATGCATCAATTCTTCTTACTTTTAATGTATGGATTTCACTGATCCTCTCCCTCAGTTCTTTCTGCATCAGGTCAATCTCTGTCTTCAATTGAGAGTTGTTTTTCTTCAAGCCATCAATGTGACTGTTTGCTGATCCCAAACCCTGATCTCTTTCCTGTAATATATTTGAC
Source organism: Apostichopus californicus (assembly GCA_020650975.1). Lineage (NCBI taxonomy): Eukaryota > Metazoa > Echinodermata > Holothuroidea > Aspidochirotida > Stichopodidae > Apostichopus > Apostichopus californicus. Next base: position 8,254 of record JAIPMN010018518.1, read on the forward strand.
AGTTTTTGAGCATCTTCCTCTGCCCTCTTCAGTTTGGCTGTGAGATCTCGTTGTAATTCTTCCAGTTCTCTCTTAATCGAGTCCCTCTCTTGAGTCAGCTGATACGTTGTATCTTCCAGATTTTTCTCCAGCTCCTGTGGGGCAAACCATATTTAAATTACCATGTTAGTATTCATAGAAAATTATCAATGTCAAATGTTTCGTAGAATGGTTTCAAGCCTTTGAGACTTTTCCAAAAGGTATAAGAATGGTGTCAATTATCTCTTGAGTGGTGTCAAATGTCCGATAAAAGATATTTTATAAACTGATATGGCCCAAAAAATTCATGATTAATTCAAAGTGCTGTTTTCTATGAACTTAGCATTTATCTGTGTGATTTTCTTTATCTTAGGAAATACTTTCTTTTGGCACTGCCACCTCTCAATGGATAAACAAAAGTATACTGCGAGTGTCAAACCACTTTGTCCAATACTGCCTGGTTAGGCTTCCCAATCAACATCACTGCTGAGCAGCATTCTGCAATGGCAGGGTAGGGAGAGGGTTGAGAGAGGGTAGGGAAAGAGTTGGGAGGGGGTAGGGAAAGAGTTGGGAGGGGGTAGGGAAAGAGTTGGGAGGGGGTAGGGAAAGAGCTGGGAGGGGGTGGGGAAAGAGTTGGAGGGTGTAGCAGGGGACTATTTCTCCATTTGAAACATGAGAAGACAACAATCATCGGGGACAACTCACCATCTTCATCTTTTTCATCTCCTCTTCTAATCGATTCGTTTCCTCCTTCTTTTCCTTCTCCAGCCTCCGCAGCTTTTCCGTAAGCTCTTTCTCGTGTTCTTCTTTGAATTTTGCTTCGTTCTCGTCCCTAGAAGATTTTAGACTGGCCAGTTCTCTTTCAAACCTCTCTTTCATCACCGTCTTCTGAATTGTCAAATCTTCTAGAGCCTGGAAGATGATGAACAAGATGAGATATGACCTATAATATTGCAATTATATTGCAATTATATTGCAATTATATTTACCTTTAATTTTGCAATTTTCATGTTTGTTGCAAGTCCTACCAGAGAAGATTTATTAAGGTAAAGAGATTTTACATGCTTCTGGAACAAAATTGAAAAATCTCTGTAATAAAGAACTAACATGCAGAGTTGAAGCATAAAAATGGGGCTTTTATGGCATAAAGCATATATGACATTGACTGTCTCTACTCTGCAAACATAACTTTTATAACCAAAAGAGGCACTTGATGAATAGTATTTAGATAAGCTCTTCACTAACAAGCATATGTTTATTTCTTTGATACCCACACATTGATAGGTAGCATTCTATCCCTGGGTCACAATTAGATACTCCTTACCTTTCTGTACCCCTCTCTCCCGACCCTACCCCCTTCTAATAATTCGTAACTTAGCTACGTAGCTTACTTTCTCTAGTGATTTCAAATGTTTATTTTGTTCGTGAGACATGGACTCTTGGTTGCTTTCAAGACTTGATCGTTCCGTCTCCAGCCAGGAGATCTTATCTTGGAGTTTGGCAAGAGCAGTTTGTAGATCCAGGATTGTGGCTTCATTACTCTGCTTTGTAACTTCCAGCGATCCTAGTAAACCTGGCACCATGCGAAGAGACAAACCAAATATTAAACAAATATTATTCATAGCATAGGGATTGAAAGAATGTGACATTCCGTAGAAATCCCTCAAATCCCTGACAAGATGAGCTTCTTGAAGTCTTATGGGGAAGTATTACATATGACGTTACATATCATGTAACTTCTATACAACCTTTTACATAGGAGTATTACTTACAAAAGTTTATGGAATACCTATATGAACTCATACTGTAGAATAATTTATACAGTATCACATGACAACATGCTATGCAAAATGTGCACTGTGCTATACAGATGCAAAGATGCATACTAGTTCTGGTACACAGGAGTAATAGTGTTTTATAAGAGACAAAAGTCAGTCTTCAAAACTGCTTTGCAAACTTTGAACACTACTTTTTTTTTCCCTGTGAACTGTTACAGAAGAGAATCACATATAAATGACATAAGATCTGGTACAAAGTGACAATGACAAGGCTATACCCATTAAAAGTTTGCATGCTCACTCTCAGACTCAAATTTTGGTAGAAGTGAGGGTGCTTCACTTGTGAGGAGACAGGTAATGAGCTAGCAGAGTAACTGTAATTACTATTAGAAATTACAAACAAGCATTTAGCTAGCCACGCAAAGGCTTTTGGTTCAAGCAATTATCTCCCCCCCATACTTACTAAAATGAAAGAGTTTATTTGAAGGAATATGACTAAGGACTGTAAAATCCTTTCGTATTAAAGGCCGCATTTATTATTGAACGTTAACGAGTAACTTATTTACTCAATAACTAATCTTTCTACGCCTTCCATCACATTGCCAGCAGTGACTGAGGGCGACTTCCCATCCAATTACATCTACAGGATGTACAAATGAAGTAATGAAGCAGATGTTTTAACTCTGACAGAGAAATATCTGCTTAAAGCAGTCGTCCGTCACAATTGATTCAATGACAACTTCTGTCAAGGTCACCAACCCTACTGGCATTATTTATTTAAATTATGATTCCATAAATTTGATCAAGCTAGAGATATACACCCTCCTTTACTTTTCTCTGAATATGAAGATTAACTACCAAATATTGAACAATTCCACTCAACTTCAGATAAAATAAAATAAATTTTGACTAGTAAAGCTGCTGTTCTTTAGCATAGAGTAGTCTGCAAAATTACCCAAACTTTGTCGCATACTGCTTTAGGGTCTGATGACGATTTCCATTTTAATCAGTCTAATAGCTGACAATCTTGTAAGCCTGGTGTCAGTTCTAGGTTCAATGTCAACCAACCTTCAGTAACTACAGTAGAACTGTCAACCTAAGTTGTTCTCTCACTACAGAGAGTTCTAAACCTACTGTCACATTGACAGACACTCAAAAACTCTGGTTTACAAGCAAGGATACTATTGTGCAGTAAACTCTAATGTTGTCCTCGCCTTCTACTCCCACGCCCCCCTCCAACCACTTACCATCCCTTCCGCCCCTCCTTAAATGTTCACATTTTGCTTACATGTACTTTGAGCCACTGTGCTTGAAAACAATGGTGCTAGATTTGGCAGTCATTGGGTGAGAGTTCCCATCTTGTTTTCGAGGAAGCGTTATTATGACGGTGAGGTCGCAGATCTATGCAAGCTAAAGTAAGCAGGTGGAGGGAAGACAATTTGGGCACTTAGTTACATATATAGACTGATTTTACTAGATGTTAGTCACATGACTTAACCAGACCACTCACCTGACTTTTTCAGCAGGTCTTTGGCCTGCTCCTCACATCTGGTCCTAGCTGCTGCCAGTTCTCCTTCCACTTCTTTCAGCTTTATCATTGACCTTGAAGCTTCTTCTCTGGCAGCTCTCATCTGGTTTATCAAAAAATATTAACAAAACTATTGCTTTAAATAATCTTCATTTATTGATTTATTTGCATTTGTTCAATTATTCGTTCATCTCCAGCATATATATATATTTTGTGTATGATTATCATATACAAAGTGTATTGTGTACATATTTTATGTACAAGCTACTGTTGTTATCTTATTCTAGTACCTTTGTTGCACTGCAAAGGAGAAAACAGATATGTATTGAATCGTTTTCCCCTCAAGATTTTACAGGATAGTACTATATACACCATAAAGAAATTGTATGCTGGTAAAGAGTATAACAAGAACAGTGGGAAAAGAAATAGAAGATATAAGATTAATTACACGCTAATCCCATCACTAATTATACAGACACTTAAGACACTCTAGACTATCCAAATTGAATATTTTGAACGAAGGTATGTTTTTCAATATGCTAGATATATATATAAACAATGCGGTCACATTTATGCAATTTTAATATGGCTGTTGCTATAACCAAGGGGCGATAACAGTCACCATTGAAGCATTTTTCTGCACAGTTTTGGTGTGTCACAACAATTAAGCTGATATGCACCATTCAGAAATTAAATTACATTTGGAAAAGTTACAATAATATCAACAGGCTAGCTAAAATTAATGGCAATGCAGAACACTATAAAACTGGCCAGTTTGATTCTTATTTGCAATGCTCTTTATTGTTACCAAGCACCCTATCTCACAACCAGATTTTGTATTCAGTACATCTGTAATTATCCTCACACACTTTTTTCATTCCCCCCAACCCATGACCTCCACCGCAGCATCCTATTAAAATTCCATTCCAATGGTCTTCTCCCCAAACTGATTCATAAACAAAACAAAAACACAGGAAACGTGGGAATGAGGTAATATCATTATACACTACTGTACCAACATGTAGCATTTAATGTACTCCTCATTTATATGTGGTTGACTATTCACAGACTCATCAGGATTTATAACACCAGACTGATTGGAAGTGTAGACCAATTTAAAGTGACATTTAGAGAAGTTGATGACTATTCAGAAATTGATGAGATAAGCAGAAGTTAATCATTTTCACTCAGGTCATAGCTACATACAGT
>JAIPMN010018519.1:0-15052 GCA_020650975.1 Apostichopus californicus
GCACCCTCATCCTATTTTGTTTTGTCTATAAAAATATCAGGACTAACAATCTGGGGCTGAAATCACCTTTTATATAACGTAATCTTTCGAGTTATTAATTTGTTCGTGGCATCTTTGTTTTCATGTCAGGGCTGTGGTACTCGAGTATGGACTCTCTCTTGCGGACAACTGGACTACGACTCAAATTTAGTTTGTATTCGGGGTACCGTGTCCTGGTTAAGAACCGAAGATCGATATGGGTAAGCTTGTACCTTGGAAACCATTTTATGGGTAACTGTTATTCCCGCACAATATGATAAATTGTTACCTTTCGTGTTGCCCTAGGGGAATTACCCATTTGTTTAAAACCAGTTTACTTTCAAGAGTGTTGGGGGTGGGGGGTCTGTTCGTTTGAACATAGTTTGTATACAGGAGCTACCCCCACGGGACAGGAGTTTTCCTCCGACCTATCACCACCTTCAGAATTAGGTGTATAAAATTACCTGAGATATATTATTGCATACATTATATACGGTGTTTCCATCGTACCGTGTTGCTACACACAGAATGACAGTTTTATCTTCAGACCTACCACGCGTGGCGTTCATTACCTTATTGCGGTACTTCGCACAAAGCCAATTACGCAGGCAAGTTCAACCCCCCCCCGCACCCCCCCCCCCCTCGGCACTCCCCGCCCTTCCCACTTCATTTCAATCACTTCCCACAATCACATATTTTCCCAGTGCATGTAAGTACCACGTACCGTGTCGCTAATTAATAGATTTAACATTACCTAATCTACAAACACGGATTGTCAACAATTTGTTTTGTGGGGAAGTAAGCAAACTGTATAGGTTGTACTATATAGACTGAGAAGTGATCATCACAGGTTGACCAGCCCTTCAAAAGTCACTGGTCACCTATACTTTTTTTTTTCTTTCTATTATCAATCTATTTATTTTTTGACCTATCGTTATTAATACAAACGTCCTGTATCTAAGCTAAATATATATTGCGTAAATTTAATATATATAGTCAAAGGGATCAGTTATCTTATCCGTGCATCGTTGATTATGTAAAACGTACTATATGAATATTGATGATCCTGGTGTTAGCCTGTGATAGTACAGGCCTGGTACCGCGTAGATTATGTTGCCTATTCAAAGGTCGTATACTGGCGTTGTTTACCAATCTAGTAACCAATTGAGAAAGCTGAGATCAGTTTAGCAGCTATAAGGAGCAAGACAAGACGTGTGAACCAAACACTCCAGCTGTTCGCAGTATTCTCTGTTTTTTATTTAAAACAACTCTACCACTTTTTCAAGGATTGGAAGGTAACTATTGTACTTTTTGTTATATTTTTGTTTGTTATTTTGATTGCTATTTCGTTTCCTGTTATCGTCGTTTATTACAGGGACCCCGATATTTTTTTAGATGTTTGTGTGTGTGTTTGTGGCGAGGTGGGGGGGGGGGGGGTCAGGTCATGCCCTAAGAAATATTCAGGGGAGGGTGGACATGAATAGGGCCCAAATACATTTTCTTATTTTCAAAATATTGATATCAATCGCAGAATGTACGAACTGTAGATAAGTGAAATTAGTATCTTGAAAGAAGAATAAACTCAAATTATCCTGGTTAAGAGGTTGTAATTAGTTTTAATTAATTCGGTTAAATAATTTCAAATACTATATTTTACGATTGTTTTTTTTAATCAATCAATCAATTACTTAATACCGCATACAACAGCGGAATCTGGATTTCGCAAAGGAGGGTTAGGGTGGGTTGGGGTGGGTTGGGGTGGGGTGGCCGGGAGGGAATTAACTATCGGTTAAGATTACTACCGCAAATAGCGATGCATATTGGCACTTCGGTGCAAAGTATAAGAATGCCCACGCACGAAACATGCTATTTAGGGGGGGGGGGGGTGGACTGTGTAAGTGGGACCACACTAAACATGATTTTCGACAAATAACCTATAATCCTTATTACCCAAAAATATGCTATTGGCAAAAAAACAGAATAATGACCACAAATGGTCACGGTGTCTGCCACTTTGAGCACGTTTAGCATTATCATCTTTTAAAGGTAAATACAGAATGAACTTTGTAATCTAACGATAATTCTAGACATGCTAATTTCTCCTGAAATGGCGTGCGTGCATCTGTAGCGTTTAGACCGTTACGTGATAAATTGCAAGAGTTTCGAAGTTCAAAATCACCTTTACCACCAGGCTCTTGTCGATATCTTTTCCAGTGCACGCGAACTGTCCTAATTAGATGGTTATTGTTTTACTAGATAAGTAATTATAGTTGTTAATTATTAACTATCAGTTTTACCACAAACATCTATAGCTTCGAAGTATCGCAGAGTTTTTTTTCTTTCTTTCTCATAATACTGATGTATGCGATTATCTACGAGCTCTCCAAATGATTTGAACCGCCTATTATGTCGCAAGACAGAAAGAGGGAGAGAGATTTCAAAAGCATTTTTTTAAAGTTTATCTACTAAGCTAGGCTATACACTGTACATACATCATAGAGTAACTTTGGGTGTATCAATTTGATGTTCTATTGATTAAGCATTAAAATAAATTGGTTGGGGGCTGGGCGCGTGAGGATTTCATCAAGTCACAAACACGTTATATAATATAATAAACACAAGTAGTTTCCTGTCTTGTTATACTATATATATCAAGATAAATTACTCATGGAAATAAGGAACTTTTATCAGATTTGTTACACCTTTTTTATTATATCATTCTTTCAGCAATCTATCATGATTACTTTATATACAAAATTACAATCTGATCGTAAAACTATTCATTCACGATCATTCTAATGCACATGATATATACCCCCTGCACATATCACCTCATTTTGGACGTTTACCTAAACTGCTATAAATAACTACAAATTGTTTGTTTAGTCAAAGGTAAAGACACAATGTATGACACGTAAACCACTGAATCTAATCAGAGGGTTCACTGTACCCTATCTTCAGTTTCGAGTTGATTTCTACCATTATCACATAATACAGAAACTAGTTGCATAAGAATTTCATTATTATTCATAAATAATACATCATTTTTAATAAGTTTACTGATCTTTAACATAGTATCAAGTGATTTTGTCTCTTGTATAAATTCCATAATACAGAGACAGAGGGAGGGATGGAGTTGGGATCGTGGGAGTGATGGAGGGAGGAGGGATGGAGGGATGGAGGGATGGAGGGATGGAGGGAGGAACGGAAGAGAGGGAGGGAGGGAGAGAGAGAGAGAGTGATTGGAAGAGGAACCAGAATTAGCATAAGCTTTTCTAGTCTGGTCCCTTCCGAAAAGATAAAAACAAAAATAAGAATAAGAATAATAATAATAAAAACATAAGATTGATACTATATAACCCTATAAAGAGAATCATCTGAGAAAAATTTGCCTTTAATGCTTTACAGAGTGCGTGTTAACACGCTACTCACCATGTATGGTATTCAACGCATGCAACCCATAAATCGATCAACATGTTATTTCTAGAGAAAATCAGCTCTTGATGTATAAACACATATAGGCAACATGCATAAAGACTTCAGCAACGATACGGTACTTATTAATGAAAAGTAACTATAAAGCATCTTCCATGTAAATATAATTCATTTACTGCTTTTAAAGGAAAATATTTTATCAATACTGTATAAATGGGAAATATTTACATATTCATGCAGTGCTTGGCCTATACACACATGTTTAGATGCGTATAGCTGTATTGAAATATAAGATAGAGACCTTTGAAGCTATTCATTTATGCCAAGTAACTGGTTACGTTTGTGAAGCCAAAAGATTGGACAGTTTGGTATATAATGTTATGAAATGAATTATGTTGCATTATCTAAACCATTATAATTTATGGAAAAGATTAACGGTTATAGGTTGGGAAAGCGGAAAATTGGGGCAAAAGGGGACGGGGCTGATAAAATATGCCAAATACTTAATAAATATTTGCCTTTAGGAGTATTTCAGAAGCTGTGACTTCGTAAAAGCCACCCCGTCAAAGCATATTGTGTTAAAACTTGAAGAAATAATGACTGCCCAGTTTTGTTTTCATTTTATTTTCTTCCTAATAGGTGCATAGAACCACAAACATGGACTTGGTACTACATCAATTTGACGAGCACCTCCTGACTCCTTACGTCTACCCGGAGACGTGGCTGGAGGATGACGTCATCCGCCAGGCACTCAGTCTTTTTGTGATTACCCTCATTGGGGCCGACCTCATGTACCTCCTTCTTGCATCTTTCAGTTACGTCTTCATCTTCGATAAAAGATTAACAAAACATCCCAGATTCTTAGAGGTTTGTGGATAAGTGAAATTTTTCTTTTCTCTTTTTTTCTTTCTTTTTTCTTTTTTCAAGTGGTTGAGTATAATAAGAACAAGAAGGCTTATATATACTTAATCAAAGATGATATCACTATCGTTACCTTATGTTAATTAATGGCTAATTAAGGGCCACTAATGAAGGCCTTTCTCATACAGCTATAAGCGCCTTAATAGTTTTCTTTTCTGGTCAGGTGGTATCAGTGATTTTACGTTCCATCATTCACCTTAGGTTAATGACTTGAGCAAGTCTAAAACGGTACCAAATTCTATACCAACATGTCTCTTCTTTGTTTTGTTTTTGTTTATTACCATCTCAGATCGGTTTGTTAATTTAATTTACTGCATTCAAGTATATACTACCACTGGCAGAGTGTATATGTGGAATCTTCAGTTCTTCTTGAACTTTCTGGAGAAAAAAATCCAGAGAGACAAGAAAACAAAAATGATGCCTTATAACATGGCGTTACAGCATTAATCAATTTGGAAACAATATCGGCCATAACTTATATTGTGCTTCGATATCTCCAAGCTAATCCTTGATTTCTTGATCATTTCCCACTGGGACTGATGGGGGGGGGGGGGGTGTTATACCGCGAGAGTAGGAGAATTCATCGGAATCATCACATATAGGGTCATTGTATCGGTCTGTGCATGGTTCTTTAAGAACCCCGTAGTTTAATATCAGAAACACCACGAATCAAAACAGAAACAAACATCTTTACATATTGTTAACGGTAAATACATACCTGACGAGGGTGGGGGTGGGGAGGGGGGTCAGAGAGGAAAACATCTCACAGCTCGCTGTGAATTTTGTGGCCCAGGGAAATATGGAATATATAATAATTTAGTTTTATAGCAAAATAAACTAATACACAGAACCTCCTTTTTTCTAACAATTTTCTTAGGGTCAAAATAATATAAAACTGTTAGCAAACTGCTTATCCACTAGAGAGCCTGTGTAATAGAATGTGTAAAAGTAAGTTGGCCTGACGTTTCGATCCTAGCAGGATCTTCTTCAGGGGCTAAAAGGGGCTCATATCTTCTTAGGGGGCAGACAAATAATGTTGCCCCCTTCTCCTACATGTGTATGTCTCGATTTCCATTCCTGTTCTTTCGCTGTTTTTACTCACAGAACCAGATTTGGATAGAAATAAAAGCTACTCTAAGAGCGGCTCCCTATACTACAATACTTACGGTAGTGATGTTTCTGATCCATATTCGCGGCTACGGTAGATTATATGATCGGATCGAGGAAGCTCCGTTTGGTAATTTTAGTGATTTCTTGTTGACTGTTTGCTTTTCATTTTGTTCATCCTTTTTCTTTTCTTTTTTAGTCTTCCTTTTCTTGTTTCTGTGTGTCTGTGTGTCTGTGTGTTTGTGATGATGCTCTCGGTGTATTTTGATATGTTATATGTTTATATGTTTTTGTGTTTGTTTTTTCACGAAATGATGTTCATTTTATTAATTGGAACCATAACGGATGGGGGGGGGGGGGTGAGATTCACATTTGGCCAAGACTCTGTCTGGAGCCCCCGGCATCGTCCAGCCATTATCCTGAGTCCCTCCCCTCTTCCCACCTCATACTAATGACAAAAAATTAAAAATTTACAATGTAACAGAACACGTAATTACTGATTCTATTATGTTCCTAATATGTCGTCTCTCAGACCCTTCTTTCATTGAGTAACCATCAGATATGAAACAAAAACAACTTTGAAAAGTCTTGAATTTCACCGAGTTTATCAAATATATTGTGATGGGATTTCAGCGTTTACAGCGTCAAACAATTTATCGTATGCACCTCCAGATGCTTTATGACAAAATCACTGCTCCCTCATTATGTAATCTGTTAAGTTTAATAGGCTGGCCGATTACCTGTAGAGTTACAACTAAGAAATATAGCTATACAAATTCTGGCTTTTAATGCACTTAATTACCCAAGAAGTAAAATGTTCAATGTTTCATAGTTCTACTATGTATACAGCAACCGGATTTCAAAAACACTAATTTGGTTTCTAAGAATTTTACTTTTGGATATGTTAGTAACAGTGTGTACACATGCTGATGATCTACCATATTAATAATATTAATAAAAAAAATATTATTAATAATAAATAATAATATATAAACAGACCACGTGACCTTGTGCGTTTCAACGATAGGCGTAGTCGACTTTGTGTTGTTAATATTTACATTAGTCGGCTGCAATTGATACGTTATCTCTTTTTGTTGATTAAAAATCGTTCTATATATAAATATCGTCGAATAAAAATAAGTGAGGGCGCCCTTCCACAAATCTGCCTGTCAGGGGAATTAGCCTTCCTGGTTTTGACAGATTTTCGAATAAATGAGGGCGCACTCATATTTATTGTAACAGGCAAATGTAACAGCAGAATGTCAGGGTCTTGAACAAGACTATTCCGGGGGTGGATTACAGGCCATCATCTTAACGTGATCGAATTTGCTGTGATGTTGTTGTTTCTCACCCCTGTAGGTTCACACGTGGCAATCAAATTATTTCTTGACATTATAAAGGGATAAAAAATAAGCTGCATTTTCCAAGTTGTTCTCCATAGTACCATTCTGATTACGTCATTTGAAATTAACAAAGTCCACCTCAGACCAAAATAAGAAATCCACGTACTTACAAGCTGTGGGATGCTCCTAATTATGTTACTATACATTAAGTCTAATACGATAATGTTTTGTTAGTGTTTCCAAAAATTAAATGTGAAGTTTTTTGTTTTGTTATTTAGAAAACTTCAAAAACCGGTCTTACAGTCGTCATCATCGATTCGATTAAAAAACTAAAATACTTTTTAAAAAATTGTCACCCAAGATAGAGCCTGGGTGCGGAAACTTAACAACTTGATCCCACTCGCAATTCCAGCCCTCGTACAGCGAGACATATTAAAGCAGCATTTTGCGTCCTTTTCTATGATATTTCTCAACCTCACTGACTCCACTATGCCATAACGACATACATAAGTAGCTTATCTATTTAAATCTTACTTCAAATAGTGGCATTAAAGTCGAAAAATTTGCAACTTTCAACTTTGTTTTCTCCAAGATATTTTCCGTTGGGATCCCAATAAACCTCGCCCATAATATGAATATTTAAACACTACGAACGTCATTGACCAATACGTAATACAACACCATGCTTGAATTGTGTACAGTCTATATGGCAGTTGTACCAGGGAGTTCCATAACAACTCCCTGGTTGTACCAACGTAAAGTCTTGAATCTATATTTAGCAACGGCTCATAATTAAACTTGCATCTCTGATTGGTTGAATTCAAACTACCATCCGCAAAATGCTGCTTTAACATGCGATTTAAAGGGAATAGATACAATACGTGATCAGGTTAAAGCCTGTTGTCCGATCCACTGTGTAACTGTGTATTTAAGTAACAGATTATGCTTCCATATACCTTATCTTCCCTAATAGTCAAATATGGTACAGGCAGATTACGTATGAAAATATACTCTTATTCATAAATTTAATTGAATATATTCATGGTTCGCAAAACGTCTGGTCTTCTTTGGCCGAGATATGTATATATGAGCGCGTTTTTATGTCTCTTGTTTTACACAGGATATTGGAGCATTCCTCTGGAGGTTGTTACTTTCCTACTTTTTACCGATTCTTGTATCTACTGGATCCATCGAGGACTGCACCATCGATTGGTTTACTCCACCCTCCATAAGCCTCACCACGCCTACAAAATAACCACGCCCTTCGCAAGCCACGCCTTTCATCCCATAGACGGGTTCAGTCAGAGTCTCCCTTACCATCTGTATCCCCTCCTCTTTCCGATGCATAAATATTTATACCTTACATTCTTCGTTCTCGTCAACTTTTGGACGGTCAGTATTCATGACGGAGACTTTAGGGTGCCAGAATTCATGAAGCCGTTTGTGAACGGTTCCGCTCACCACACCGACCATCATCTTTACTATAATTATAATTATGGACAATTCTTTACACTATGGGATAGAATAGGCGGCTCCTTTAGGGATCCATCCTCGTATTCTGGTGAAGGTCCCATGGATCAAGTTCTGAATAGTGAAAAACTGAAGGAGTTTATGAACAAAAAAGAAGATTTCATAGAAGAAAAAATATCACTTACAGCCGGATATAAAAGACAGGATCCTAAAGTGGCAAGAAGAAGGTGAAAAGTTTACCGGTAGAAATTTAACAAATACATTTAACAAATACATCGTACAGGAACTAACCTATTGCAAAGATTGCCAGAATTTCATAAATCAATATTTTACTTTCCTCTTTAAAAGTGCACAAACCTTGTTCCGAAATAGATCAAATGTCGATGGTACACTCCGCCCTTTAGAATCCCATTTGAAGTTACGAATGCAAATATCAATTTGTACTACCTGGAAACAGGGTCGGCGGAGCGGTGGGGGGGGGGGGATGCGGGCGTAGAGGGGGATTACATGTTCCTCTACTTTTGTGGAAGACCTCAAAGGTGCCCCTTTTTATTTAATAAAAAGTACTTTTCCGTTTTTGGTTAGAAAAGGTTCATTTTTTTTATTTAAACATGATCGATTTGTAGAAAAATAAAATCTTGTACTAATAAAAAAAAAAGTTTTGTGTCAAAGAAGGTCTATTTTGGTTGAGCGTTTCTTTTTCTTTTCTTTTTTCTTATTTTTACGATTTGTGGTTTGCCCGATCAAGTAAAAGCAACATGTCCCACTGCCTCTTTGAAGTTTCTGCCCTCCCTCCCTCCTCCCCCCCCCCCCAACCCCTCCTTCCCTCCTACCCTTTCCGATATCTCTGGCCGGAAGCGACTTGTTCATTTTGTACTACAAGGAAAAGATTTCTGAATCAAGAATACTACATTAATACTGCTATACACTATGGAGCCTCGTGATCGCATATGTTGCATATAGTATAAAATTTTGATAACGAAGAAGTTATATCTGGGAAACCTTGGGATTGGGGGTGAGGTGTGTTTCACAGGAGTTTATTTAGTAATTCCTGATCATTTCTATAATTTCACTAAATGTTTATAATGCTGATAAAAAGAATGTATGTATATATAGACCTGTGCCTCACTGCACTTGGTTTGTTTATACTCAGGGTTGAGAGAAACAGTCAACTGCAAGAATCAGACAAGCCGGGCGGCAGAGTCGGGGTGGATGTTGGGGAAGGGGGGTACATGTCCATCCACTTGTGTGATGAGAAGTGCCCCTTCCATAATTAAACAGTGCGGCCCGTGTATTCAATTTAAGCGTGAACATTTTGTGAAAGTGCCCTTTTTCGTTGAAAATGCCCCTCTTTTTGTGAAACAAATCCTACTGCCCTTTGTATAGTTCCTGCCCCTCCCCCAGATTCAATCCTCGTCCACTCTCAAATCAGATATTCCAAAGGCATCCATTTTACAAAATAAGTAAACTAAAAAGTCCGGTACATGTTCTGTTGACACTAGACAGTTTATTGCCGTTAATATAATGCTTTGTGGATATCTATAAATATGTTGTTTGTTTTATTAAATGTTACAAAAATATTGCAGAAAATATAACTTAGATGTCCCTAAAAAAAAAAGCGTTATATCAAAAACATGAATACTACGTGGATTATGTGTTACTTCAGTTTAACTGCTCAACTAGCGAAAAAGTGAAAAAATCTGAAAATATTTAATATTTTATTAGGTTACTCTATAGAAATGGTTTTATAGTCTCCATTTTTGTCCATATGGTTAATCCACTGTAGCAATTGTTACAACAAAGTTTTCAGATATAGATTGCATATAGAATTATGTATAACGGACTTAAAGGAAAGGTGAAGGAATTTATTTTTCGTCTCTCATTAATTGTTTAGTTTTATACGCCGTGTAGTCCTGAGGTCGTTGAAGACGACTCTCATGTGGTGGGGGTGGCGATACTTCCCCTCCCCCAAGAAATTCAAAATGTTAAATATGAAACAGTTCATTCAAAAAAATTGTTTGGGCTATAAATTAGGTCTATACTTAGGATGACCAATACGGTTGTGCTTATAACATATTGTGATTTTTTATCTTTTTGTGGGGTTGAATGTAATACACCCCTACACCGCCTGGATCCGCCGGGATCCGCCGGGATCCGCCGGGATCCGCGCGGAACAAAATTCGTGCTGGTCTTAATATTGGCATGTCTAAGTTAACTCGTAACACGCTGACATATGTTTCCTGACGTACTCATGATGTGTTTTTCTTTTCAAACATATCGAGGCAGAAGGCGCTCCTTACATAACGTAAATAATATTGCTTAATGTTGTTTTACTTATCCTCCATTCAGAATCATGACTCGGAGTGCATGATTTGGGGATGGGAGACTTCAACTCTGTCATTAACATGGATCTGTAGACGCTATACCTCAAAAAACGCGTGTGTATCCAGCTAACTGTCGTCTACGTAAATGATATTAGTAAAGGTAAGCGGATTTACAACAATTAAGAACTCTCTTATATCACATGCCCTATACAATGAGTATAGGGCATATATAACAACGGAGTTTTTTTGTTTGTATTTTATCCGTTAGGATCTTTTCAACCGAAATATAATATCCCCTCGGATAAAATACTCATGGGAAAGATTTTACATTGTCACATCGGCCTTTTTGCATTATTCACTGAATACTACGTAACCTGATGAGGCGCTTTTCTCAGGCTATAATTGAATCTACGGATGTCTTTAATGCACATAAGGGAAAGAATTACCACAAACTATAAGTTCAGTTCTCAACTAGCGCCATCACATTCATATCACCTGGGGTTTCCCCAGATTTTTGATTGGATTTATGTTCTGGTTACACTCTTTACAGAGGTATTACTTATTGTTAGCCGAGAAAACCACAACTAAACCCGGAAAAGGATTCACAAGGGTTTGATTGTACTAAAAAAGGAAAAAAACGATTATTGACGAACATAATTATGTCAATGCATATAATTCAATTCAAAAAGAGATTTGTTTATTGTACAGATCATATGATTAAACTTTTAAAATATTGTCACTAAGTTCTGGTGGACATTTGATATATCCACATTGGATTCAATTCTAATAAAGAATACAGAGCTACAATTATTGGAATACCAAGTACGTTTCGGTTCCATCCAACATGTAACACAATGATTTTTTTTGTTTTTTTTTGTTGAGGAATCACTTCTGAATGTTAACTGCCGCCCTCACTACAAACTGGAGAAACAAGTCTTCATTGACGTCAATTTCTGGACACACACTGAAAAACACACAGACTTACGGGCTTGCATATATGACATTTACTTGTCCTGAAGTTACCATTGTTCTTTCTCTTCAGAACAACCTTTCCATACAGAGGGCGAATTCATTTGTTATGGCAACTGCGTTGATCGTTTGTGTGTGTATGTGTGTTTGAGCAATCTTTTAAGCTACCGATCACCGATCAAACCCAAAAGAGCGATAGACCTAATGCTTAAACTGAAACGTTTGCTGATAGCGTTATCCAACCTTTCATGGCTGCTTCTATCATATATATGTTAAAAGTTAAAGCGAGTTTAGCAAATTTTCGAGACTGGCTTTTTGCTTTGTGCTTTTTATGTTAGTCTAAAATGGTCGTCAATGGTCGTGTTGCAGATTTGGCCGTATATATATATATATATGACGCATTCTATTTTACTTTCCTTTAGTTGGTAGTCGAAATCAAGCCATAGAAATGGCTTATTTTACACCAGTCTTTCTTTTCAATAACATTCATATGAAAGTTAAAAAGTAGTTTAAATGTTTGAGCATTCGTATGGTGCTTTCTCTGGAAACACAGGAAAGCATATTATAGCACATTAGTCGACAATGTACAATATTAGTCTACGTGTTCAAATTTTACATTAACTTTAATATTTCTAAGCAGTCATTAATCGCTACAAAGTTGGATTACATCATCTTGACTAATCAGCTGTGAAAACCTCAAAATATTCCTCTCAAATAAAAAACAAACGCAAAATACAACGCTCACCCTCTATAACTTCTAATATGTGTCAATAGGTCTTTGGGTATAAAACTTCATATAAAAAGCCATATGTCTAACTTCCATGCAGGGGCGATGGTGCATGGACGATGGGGCATTGATGATGAGCCTGACAACAGGTATTGTAGGAACGGCCTATTAGATGCTGCGGACGGTTGAGCAGGAGACGTCGCGATGTTTTTGAGGGGGTGATTTTTGTTTACCTTTCTGTGATGAGGATCTGTTTGCGTTAGCAGTGCCGTGATAGTTGCGACGTTTTGATACCGCTGTGCGGATGGAGTAAATATCCCCACAAATTTCTATGACATGTCATCCGATTTTAGAGGGAAACTGCAAAAATAGAACCGCATGTATGTTCGGAGGCAACAATAGTAATAATGTTAATGACGTACCGTTGGCTCCTTCTATTGTCTATGTAATTTCAAGCAATGTTCTCACTGATAGCCGAGAAATTTCGAAAATGGCTTTATATATTATATAGCGCCACCACTATTCATATACTAAAGGGTTATTATTGCATCCTCTGAATCATTACAATGTATTGTTACTATTCTATAGAATGACGCTAAACATCCACGTGTTAGTTATAATCTTGTAGATAAGTTCTGTAAGTTTCAATGAAAGCATGATGAATGGGTTTTGACTGGTGCTGCGAATGTGTGCACTGTGTTCTGTAAAATCATACTTGCGCATCCCACCGCACCCCCCTATTTTCGCGTGGGTTCCCCGTCCGTTTGAATGGATTGCTACTGGACATAATATTCTGCATGACCGACTTGTCGGAGTTCTTTTGTTCAGTGATTAACCCACCCACACCCTTATACAATCCTCCCCACCCCCCCCCCTCTCGTTGTACTCGTCCAGTGACGTAGAGAGCCAGATCGGACCATGCACGAAATACGTCACCACCCCCCCCCCTTTTTAAAGGTTCCATATTTCAGAACCATATTATGAACGTCATGAAGAATTATTTTCATCACAGTAATTGACCCCGGGCCCCGGGGCTGTACCCCCCCCCCCCATCACTTCCAACCCCTCACCGTCAGGCCTCCTCATATCTATACAACACTTCTCCATGATGAAGTTTATACGTCTATACACTTAACCCCGAAAGATACAGTACCATAGTCAACCTATAGAAACCCTCCCCTCCCCTCCCTCCTTCTCACATTCCATGTAATTTACCTGCAAAGTGACAAATGTAACCGGTAGTTTGTTATGTGAATTCTTCCTATACAGTCGTATGAATTGACATTATTTTTGTCAGTATTATTTGAGGAGACGTTTCCTATAAAGTGATGTTGACAGCCTGCTGACTCCTAACGTCCTTTGCATGAGGTAAACCCCTGTGGAGCTTGCCAGACAGGTGGTTTCCACTGCAGAAGATATTAACCAAAGAGGGAATTAACATAGTTTATAAGACAAACAACGTTTACGAATTTATAATATTTCCGTTAGAAAAAAATTGAAGAACGAAAATATATGTATAGCATTGGAGATTAATCTGGGGACAATTATATTGATATACTTGCAGGGGTTCCTCATAACATAACGTAATAATGAGCTGTACAAGGTCTTGAAGATTGGTAAACATTCTAGGAAAACAATTCGGTACTTACAAATGAGAAGTGAGCTTTTGTTTGTTGACCCTAAATCTGAAATTCGTTCGCGCATGCGCGATTGGTACTCAAGACCGGCCCTGCGCGATGTCGAAAGATAAGACATACGCATGTGTGTACACTTCATGAAAGTTCAAGTCACATACCAAAAAGTTTCCATTATTATATGATTAATGTTATACATTCTACTATTTTATTCATAGGCGGGTTCATCAGATATGAATTACACTACTTGGCTCTGTATACAAAAAGTCTTTCACACCTACCCTACCTGCAGACAAGATGGGGGGGGGGGTGGGGGGGGTAAGAGACGACTAAAGAGCATAGAAAATGTTTGATAAAGAATAGTATATAGCAATTTTCGGCATAAACTTAAGGAAAATGGAAAGTGCAAAACTGGGTATCGATGACGTAATTGTCCATTATGGCCAGACCAGGGACTCTTCTGTATCGACGTTTAATATTATACAAATAATGAATGGTTATGAGTGCAATAGTGCAAATATTTCATGAGTTGAAAGATGGAATGTTCCATTCAACGAGGCGCAGCCGAGTTGAATGGAACAAATTACATCTTTCAACGAATGAAATATTTGCACTATTGCACGAATGGAAACCATTCATTATTTGTTTCAGTATACAACACCTTCAAATTTGGATATAATTGGATGTAAAATGCACTCATGCAACAGATTGTTTTGAACAGACAGGTTTCTCTGCTCTCTTACCATTGAAAAAAGTGCTATCAAAAAAGTATAACGCATGGTTCTATTTCATAGAGTGCAATAGAGCGGATTTTGCATGCAATCGACGAGCAATTGACCAATCAAATGGCCGGAATATAATTAGGTGTTGTATAAAACATTATGAATGACAGTATATGTGTTTGTCAGTGCGATCCCATAGGAAGACGGTATATAAAACTGTATCACGAACTCACGGGGGCCTTCCTTCATCAACCAGGCTCTTCCCCACCTCATCCCATTCGATCACCGCAGGCTTTTATTTTCAGCACAGGCACGTAGCCAGGATTTGTTCATGGGGGTGTTTTGCTAGAGACTGACATGGGGGAGGGGTCTAAGGGGAGGG
>JAIPMN010018520.1:0-56114 GCA_020650975.1 Apostichopus californicus
CACTCTTATTGCGTCAAGTTCATAGTATTGACATTTCTTTTATAAAACCCTTTTTAATAAATCATTAAGAAGTAGATCCAAGTTAAATGTAAACTATAGATATTTATGAGCCTACTTTTATATTTTTTTTTAATGCAAAATATGTTTATTATGATATATAATTTGGTGTTTAACTTTGTTAATAGGTTGAGTTTAATGATTTCAAACGGACAAAGTCATTATATGAATTGTGTTAACAAGTTTATTCTGTTATCTCAGTAGTTTATGGATAAAAACAGTATATCTAATTCTTCGCTTTGCTTTACACGCCAGTCGTAAAAAATAAAGCCCTTTTGGTGGAACAACTAAAAGGAACGTATGCCAACTTTTACAACGCTATAAAACCAGTTCCTTACCAGCGGGAAAAGACGTACTGTGTACAATCTGTATTTGTAGAGGGTGGCATGTCTTGCCTAGAAGACAAGACGCTGGGAGACAAGGAGACATGGGAACCGATACAATCTTACCAGGATATCTGGACTGATCCACGACTAAGATCGAAGAGAAGGATCATTGAGGGAGGTCCCGGTTACGGAAAGTCCACACTTTTCTTACAAATGGCTCATGATTGGTGTTCTAATGAAGGAAAGTCAGCTTTGAAAAATGTTCAAATACTCATTCTATTGAAACTTCGACAGTTAGCAGGTATCAACTCAATATATGACGCTGTCAGGATATTTCTCTTGCCCAGGAACTCTAAACTTAAAAATCAAGACATTGAATCGATCTTGGACCAGTCTTCCTCTGTTGTAATGCTGTTTGACGGCTTTGACGAATATCCGGACTACGAAAATACAACAGATTTTTTAGACATCATCCAGAGCAAAATGTATCCAAATTTTGACGTCATTCTGACCACACGATTATCAGATCTTCCAAAAGACTTGGCCGCGGAAACAAAACGACTACGTCTCACAGGCTTTGGTAGTGAGGCTCAACAAACTTACTTGAGGAAGGCAGTGACTAAAGACGATGTAGCTGCTGGTGAGAAGATTCAAAATGTTCTTTATGAAAACCCCATTTTCAGAGACCTCTGCCAAATTCCTCTCTTCTTTGTTATGTATGCCCATCTCAGTCAGAGGAGTAAGGAGTTACAGACTTGCACATCGGCTACAAGTTTCTTTCGTTATATGGTGTCATCCTTACATCAACATCTTAGGAGGAAGTTCAAAGATGAAAACGTGGAACAGGTCGATTTGCAAATAGAGAGAGAACATAAATCATTGGATAAGATTGCTTTTGAAAGCATCAGCGGAACAGAACGAAAAACTTGTTGGAAGAGGAGTGACATCGCCGATTGCTTGGGAGAATCTTTGCTTGTTCAGTGTCTACGTGTTGGCACACTACAGGAAGAAGAGTTGACAGAATTTCACGACAGTCCTGGTATCAGAGCTCATGAACATGTAGAATACATAACCAATGTTACATTTTATCACGAGCTATTCTGCGAGTGGTACGCAGCACATCACTTAGCTGATGCCGTAGAGAAGTTACACAGTAGCAGTGATGAAGGAGTTAGTGACGTATTGGATGTTGTAGATCCATCCAAGCATCAGTATGTGTATCGATTTGCTTGCGGGATCAACCTTACTGCTGCTGACGTAATCATAAGATATTTGAATGGACTGATTGGAAGAAGTGAAATTGTGATTATGTGCATTCTTGAAAGAATAGGCTCTGTGGACAAGATTCTTGATGTCATGGAAACTCTGTGCTCCAACCCTATCCAAATCAAAGCGGATAACTCAAAAATACTTAACAGATCAACCCTACAACTTTTGGAAATTGCTGACTTAAAAAAGGTAAATAAATCATCGAATTAAAAAAAATGGTGACTCTTTGTAGCTGAAAATCTTAACGATGTAATTAACTACAGGTAAGGCCCATATGTGCTGTTTTTGTGTTTCTCTTTTTTGAATAAGAATGACTGCCAACAAAGTTGAAAACTGTTTTATTTATTCTGATTTTAGAAGTAGATCTGTTAACACCACTTGGGTCATAATGGATATCATTACATGTGTGGAAACATCGTGGTAACTATTTTCTTGTTTCATACCCTACAGGTAAGCGTTTCAAGCTTGACTGTCAGCGAATGTTTCCACGCTGTCGAAGAGTCCCAGAAAGCGATTCTATTGACGTTTGATCTTCAATTACCGATTCTTTCCACGCTGAGAGAGCTTATGATTGATCAAAGTGGGAAAGAATTTCAGGAGAAGGAATTGAACGACGTGTTTACATACATTGCTAACTGTTTACAATTAAAAATATTGAAGTAAGTGAATGTGTTTTTATGCTTATTGATATACATCAATCAATTAGAAAATATTTATGTTTTGTTAATATCAACCACAGTTGTTCTAAATGCACTACAAGACATATTCATAACACAACCACAACTTCTTTATCCATAGACACATTATTGAAACAGCAGTGAATATGCTTGTTAAATGAAAGAGTTAATGACACTGGTATAAGATAATCTACATACATAAAACCAAAATATGTAGAACCTGGCTGATGAGTACAATTGGATGAGGTTAAGGAACGTCATATTTCTGGACTCACTCTACGATTAACAAGTATTGCTTATTAATACACTGTTTAGTAGTGTCTGGCAGGTAGACAGATACAGAAAGAGAAATAACGACGTACGTTCAGAGATGAACTGAATCAATGTCAGTAAACTTAACCTGCATAACTATGCATAGCTACAGCACATACCTGAAAATCGAGAATTAGAGAGCAGATACACTAAGTGAACTAACGAGCATAGGTTTAGTGAAATTAACTACCTGTCGACAGTTATCTATAAGAATGACAGTCATTTCTTGTAATACATTAATTTCACTCATTAGGTTAAAACTGCATCTCTATATTTGCTCTCTCCTTAAAATAATATCATGTTTTTGATGACAGTATAGCAGTATCCACCGTCAGAAACAAGTACATGCCTTAAAAGAAAATCAACAGTATGTGATGTTGTTGGTGAAAATTCGCGATTGGTATTTGATGTCCTTATTTTTTTGGATATTCATAGATTTTCCGGATGCATTTTGCCTGACGTCGTTAGGTCGACATATTTGCAAACTTTCGCAACAAACGATGCAACAGGTATTTATATTAATGTTATATCAAAACACTATTGTCTTTTATAACTGTGTTTTACATATTAATTTGAAATAGAATATAAAGATACTTCAGAATAAGAAGCGAACAGTCATCATAATGCCTTGTGAACATAACATGCACGAAGCGCAAATAGCGAAACATAATGTCTGTAATGGACAATACAACGCTTTGTTTAGATGCATAATTCTTTGCGGTATTATATTAAAAAATCATCTGTAGTAGAATGCAAACGTTTTTGTTTTGTTTAAAGTGAATACACAAGCGGGCACATAAACTAGCTGACAATGTGATATACAACATATATTTCAGTTGTGTGATGCTCACCGTACTACACGTACGTGCATGAAACTCTGAGTAGCAGCTTAAGTTAGTCGTGTATGTTAGTATGTATATATCTACTCTGTTAACATGTTCGTTTCTTTATTTCAGTGTCTTGGTACCCACTGAATAATTGGTATTTCCTTGATCTGTCTTCTGGATACTGGATGGTGAGGAAAATCAAAACTTTTTGGCAAATTATTCTAACAAAATTGCCGAGATATTCAGTACGTCGGTTATAATCTTGGTTTCCTTTTCATACAATATTGCAAAATTATATATTTCGTGCTCTATTTATACAGGGCAGGAAAGGGCAGGCCCGACTTTCTGATGAAGAATACGAAAATAAGGTAACATGTCATACATTACATAGTATGTGGTGAGGCTGCTGGGAGAACATTCAGGTGCAGTGTGCACAATCTTTTTAAGTGCAAAATCGCACTTGTATTACTGAGCATCACACGACAAGTGTGGGGGCTAGGGAAGACGCCCTACATCCCTTCCCAACACTCATCGCTCATCGCTGAACCATTTGATATAGAATTCAAAATTGTGCAGAAAAAGCTTTAGTTCCATATAACCAGGGTAATATATTCACCACTCTCAAAGATATATGTCGATCGATTTCGCGACCGTGTTGGCTTTTTGCGACCGACTACAATCATGTCAAGCTGAGCAACATTTCGAAAATAAACCAACAAAAGCGGCAACTTGTGGTACAATAACACAACTGCACACTGTTATTGGTTGGTACTAAAGGGATCCAATAATACAACTGCACGCTGTTATTGGATGGTACTGCAGGGATCCAATAACACAACTGCACACTATTATTGGTTGGTCATTCTATATCGTTCTTGATCCCAAATGTAGCAATTGTGTAGTACAGTACATAAAAGGATTAATTTCACTTATATTTCTCTTGAATATACCTCAAGGCGACACCCCGGAAGTCAAGCGTTTTGAGATATTTCGCTTTCTCTTAAAGAGAGATTAATGTACAAATTGCATGTGGGAGAAAGATTTTAGCTTTAATGGAATTTATTTTATAGCCCTGTTCGGGGTGTCAAGGGGGGAGGGGGGGCATAGCCCAGCAGACGTTGTTTGATGCTCGAGATATTTCTTGTTTTCTCTTACCGACTATCAACCACGTAAGCACATGTCCGTAAGATGAATTAAATGAGTGTGGAATGGAAGTTATCGCTGCAGTGCTTTCAAGAATTCCTCATGTAGCCAATTCAACTTTAGCCCAGAAACAATTTTCTGACTATTCAATGTCGTATTTCAAAGCCCCAGCTTTGATCCACGGGGTGAATCACAAGATATTGTAGTATTTTATCAGTCTAATATGAACCACAGGAAGAAAAGGTTGGGCGTAAAGGCGATACTGTTTTTTTTTACCGCAGCTGACTGGGATGGGAATCAAGTGGAATAAAGTAACGTGGTTATCATTGTGCATCAAATATAGTTTTTTATCATTCTCCCATTAACTTCCACATGATTAACATAATATGATAACGACATTATGTTTGTTAATAGAAGAAAGGTACTTCATATATCATTATGTATGTAATTCACAACACTCACAACTCGGAATCACACACATGTTAATGGCAAATAATATCATCTCGGATTTGTTTGCTTCCTACAGGTTGAAAGAATTCGAACTATGCGCCAAAAGGTATGTTTATAATAGTTTATGCTTGCAAGCATCCCTAGATATTATTAGATTATTATTACTTATTATGAGATCCTATTTGACTGACGTTTTTTAGTTTTAGTTAGATTTACGTATAAAGTCAAATTTACCAAATATACGGTATATCGTGCAACGACCAGTTTCGTAACATTATGAATCAGTTACCGCATAATACGGTTTATCGTGAAAAGTCCATGTCATTTTTTAACACTAACGCGTTCTTAGCTTTGCAATACGTGTCACATCAGTTGACGTAAAATTGTCTAGTTAAAACCTGACATTTCAAATGGAGGATTATTTATGAGTAATGTACTGCTGTCGATAGCTTACTGTATCGTTTAGTTGCATGCTGTGTTCTCCTATTGTCTTTCGTTGCGACTGTTTAATATTTAGGAAGTAACTGAGTCTTTCACTTTATCCCTGTGAAATGTAGCGCAATATAACACATCGTATCGTCATCACGTGTCTTCTGCATGTCATTTATAACCCGCCGTCTCGTCATCTCGTGTCTCCTGCATGTCATTTATAACCCGCCGTCTCGTCATCACGTGTCTCCTGCATGTCATTTAAAACACGCCGTCTCGTCATCACGTGTCTTCTACATGTCATTTATAACCCGCCGTCTCGTCATCACGTGTCTCCTGCATGTCATTTAAAACACGCCGTCTCGTGATCACGTGTCTCCTGCATGCCATTTATAACTCGACGTCTCGTCATCTCGTGTCTCCTGCATGTCATTTAAAACACGCCGTCTCGTGATCACGTGTCTCCTGCATGTCATTTATAACTCGACGTCTCGTCATCTCGTGTCTCCTGCATGTCATTTAAAACACGCCGTCTCGTCATCACGTCTTCTGCATGAAATTGCATGAAGTAAACAGTATGTGCTATTCGTGTGCTACTTTATGATAAATTTAAAAAAAACTGACGAAAAATGAGATCTGTAAAAGTGATACTCATAATATTCAAGAGTCTCTACGATCAATTCCAAATTAGCAAGATGGTCATTATATAAACATAGAAAATTAAACAACATAATTCATGACGTCATCATATAAACAGAGAGACAAAATAATTCATGGCGTCATCATATAAACAGAGAAAAGAGACAAAAAGATTAATGAAGTCATGTAAAGTGATTTTGCAAGTAATTTACGTAATGTGTTTCGACAGATGTGCACATGCAGCAGCCTTTAATCACTGATTTACTTTTTGTAATATTATTCCCAACAATAGGTTCGTACTTATTTAAGTGCACTTGAAATATATATACAAAATCAAGATAGAGTTAACGTTTATTTATATCGAATCTGTAAGTCTAAAAATTTTTGTTTCTTTGCAGGATGAGAAAGTAACTATCACATAAAGGAGGATCGTTCAGAGAGTTAGTTATGGGAGGTCTGTATGCCGTTAAAGATGTCCGACATCAAATGGTGTGCCACAGAATAATTTCTCTTCATATTAAATGAAAGAAAATACCTATCATCCTTTTCGCTGAGTAACGTTTACTACACAAGTAAACATTCGCAAAGAACTCAAGAATGGCATTTAGATGTGTATTGTTAGTTCAAATGATAAAATACCAGACGTACATTAATAAGATTCATGTAAGTTTACTTTGAATAGAAATAATAAACCTTTCATGATTTGGGAAACCATTGTATATCTCAATAACCACTTATAATTCGCATCGTTTGTTCCGCTAGATTAAAAGTAACACCTATTGAGTAATATTTCAAACATATTCAACATGTAATGTTAATTTCCTTTTCATCCATGTTCCCTATCTAATACTGGTATGACCTGTAACGTATACCAAATGTTTATTAGAACCTTACTTGAATCTATAACATACTCTTGGTATCTGGAGTAGAATATCAGCTACCCTCGTTCCCGCTGTAACAATCTAGTCGCGTGTCTGTGGCGTAACATTTCAAGCTGTTTACTTGACAGGTACTGTGCGGTTATGAACCAAAACCATAAAAACAGGAACCCTAGTTTGAGTTCATTTTGTAATGTACAGTTAACATATAAGCCTACAGTAATTAACATACGTAAAGCATTATATTGTCCGACTGCGACTAAACATACCTTGTTACATCTCGCCAACAGTTATTTGTCAATGACAGTATAACTATGTCTCCCGGAAGTTCAAGCTGTTTGTGTTCTCACTTTAACACTTTTTGTGGAATCAGTAAGTCCTGTCAATAGGGACAATTTCCTCATGATAATACCACTCTATACTGGCATCTTATTTCGTGCTCCGACGCACTCGACATGTCCCTAGCATTCAGCATGGCACTACTAATGCTCGCACAATCAATGCGGTTACTTTACATTGTGACGGAAGAGAATTTCCAATAATGTATGTTAACCCACATAATACGTTATTTACGCATATTCCAGCATACTGTGTGACACTTCTAAACAAAAGTGTAAAGAATATAGCAGTTTGCCATTTCAACTTTGGCTGATACATATATATTTGGGGGTAGGGGGATGGGTGTCTCTTCTTTTTCATGATATTTATTTGCATCGTAAATGACTCTCGTTAGTTTATTAATCTATAATTCTCTTCTGTATGAAATTAAAATGTTAACTAATAAATCCGAAAATGTAAAAGTTCAATATTCATTTCAGAATTATCATTAATGAAAAGGTGATACCATTTTTCCCTAACATACATTTCACGTGGTCGGTGTTTTTTCATATGATTTATCTAAATATTAGGAAGTATATTGCTTGTTTTCGTTCTATTATTTTGCTTCATAAGGTAGTGTCGATTACATAAAAACACGATACAACTTACAGTACTTAATAGACTTCGTTCACCTATATATTCCGATCACACTGTTATAAATAGTTACTTAAATATGTTTGTTACTTAAAAGCAGATGCAATAATAAAATAGTTATGAATACATAAACAAAATCTGATTTAAATATTAGGAAACCGTCATATGCGACAGGTAGATATTGATTTAGCAGTCTACTGCGACATAAATATATGTTAAACAGAAATACATATTCATATATATATACTTTTAGAATATTTTATGCCTCGTAATTTTCGGATTACTTTTAGAATAGTGGCCGTAAATATATTTCTCTTACTTAAAAATAACTTTCCTGTCATATGAATACTGTAAAAGTGTATTAACTAATCAGAATACTGATTTTTAACCACTATATTTTGTTTATACTCCAGCGTAGGACCGTTAAACTATATTGAAACTATTCGTTTGTTATATGGCTGAGTTTGTTCCGAAATGTGCAGTTAAGCTTCAATGATCTTAGATTTCTTTATTTGATACTATAATTTGGAAGTATCTGTTATAATATTGTTTTATATATCGTTTCTCGTTAATATTTTAACTACATCATTAAATGAACAGTAATTAATAAATTAACATATAAGTTCCAGCAACAATTGACAAACTACTGACTATGCTATCCTAAAATATAAAAGTGATAAACTAAATGGAACAAAACTGTACTAATTGTGAATATTTAATTAGATTCAAACAACCGGAGAAGTATTTGACCAGCGGGTGTGTAAGCCCCCGCTCCCCATTACCTTTCGCCTCCTATCCAGTCTTACAGAAACACTTACGTGTAGACTTACTTACATAGGTTTCGTTTATAGTCTAAATATGGCTCAGAATGAAGCATTTGGCGTCTAAGTTTTCTTTTGCTATCTAGCGGGAAGAAATCCACAACTATTACCACCCTCCACTTCCCTGTATAGGACACAGCTTCAATTACACCACAGTAGTACCTACTACTTTTTAAACGTCCCTGATCCTGCTGTCATTGTTATTTATTAGCACAATAATATGCCTCAGCATGAACAATTTGATTGCTGCAGTTTTTTTTTAGTTTTTTTTTATTTTCACCCACATCTCGCCCTCCCATAAAGATTCTGATCACTGGCTATGTAAGTCGGGAAGATATTAGATTACTTTCATTGTCCTAATTATTGTCTCAAAATGGCTCGGAATGCATCATTTGACATCTAAAGTTTCATTTTTTTCTAGAGGAGAACCTCACGTCACACTACATAGCAGCTTCAGTGCCCCCAAGATTGACCCTTCTTTATAACATCAGCCCCTACCTAACTCAGTTGGGAAAAATCATTTCATTTTCCTTGACTTTGACATATCGTGCATGCTACTGTTCCACATCTACATCAATTACAATTTTGAGTAGTAAAACAAATATGAAAAGGTTTACCAAAATATACTTACCTTCAACAACCAGTTTATAATTTGTGATCGTTAAGTTGTTACACATGCATTTGTAAAATCCATCGTGTACCAATGTCACCGGATTGATTCGAAGAGTACTTTGATGGTCCAGTGAGATTGAATCTTTGAAATTACTGTTAACGATGACAATTCGATTGAAAGAAATGAAAATATTTCCAAATGTCCAACTTGTGTTCTGTCCACGTCTGCAACAACCATTAAAGCTCACTTCATCGTACATGTCAACAACACGTAAAGAACTACCCAGGCTTAAACGAACAAAGCAGCAAATTAGTAACATCTGAAAACATGAGGAAAACATGTTAATTTCTGTTAGATTATGATCAATTTTTTAAAGAAAATAACCGCTGACAGAGTTTTCTCTCATAAACACAATATTACAAAATGCTAAACTAGGATTTGAGTTAAATCAATACGAAGGAATAATATACGGAGGCCGGTAATGACCGCGTACTGATAAAACCAATAATTATAGAATAACAGAATGACAGGCTGGTTTGTTTAAAGTTTATCCAGCAGAAATCGCTGCGAGAACAGTTAACATGAGTTGTATTTCGCTCTTATATAATTCAATCTAAAAGAAAGATAAAAAACAACATACTCATCTACTGCCAAATGTCTACAGTGTTTATATTTATATCCTTACATGATCTTGTTTGGGTGTATGTGACGTGCCCAGTAATTTTACATATATACGTGAAAGTATACACTTGGAGATTTGATGTACGCTTAAGACAGTTTATTCGGTAATAAACTGCAATGCTGAATAAAATCCCATTCTGCACCAGATACCACAAAATTCATTATGAGGAACATGAAAGACTTAGACAATAACCATTGATTGATCCACTTATAATTCCTGTTTGTATTGTTGCATATATCGTTGTATATATTGTTGTAAAAGTCGTGCATTACGATTAACTGCAGAGATATACCTATACAAATTCAGTTTCTATATTTATGTTTAATGTAAACAAATATGCATAAACGATACTATGATATAAAACGATTATAAGACATAGTTAATGTAATAAGATATCTTCAGCTAATCCAATTATTATAAATCATTTCACTTGTTTAAATAATGCTTAACGTATATTGTGTGAAGGTGACTCGCAAAGGATCACGTTATGATAAAAACAT
Organism: Apostichopus californicus; assembly: GCA_020650975.1. Classification (NCBI taxonomy): domain Eukaryota; kingdom Metazoa; phylum Echinodermata; class Holothuroidea; order Aspidochirotida; family Stichopodidae; genus Apostichopus; species Apostichopus californicus. The sequence goes on from JAIPMN010018520.1 coordinate 10,596, forward strand.
GTTTCTATAAATAGGTAAATTTAGGTAAACAGAAAACTAAATTCATAACCGTTATATGCAGAGAGAATATGGACTTTGGTCTTTTGGTTGTGGCTCTGAATCAACGACAGCGCAGTATGAAATATTACTATATGTAAATGGTATACAACTTACGTGTAATCTTCAATATTGTTTGCTGTTCACGAAAATCGTTTTGAACGATGCAACGTTCGAGAGAAATCGGGCGCAAATGAATCACAAACATCCTACATAAATGTAAGTTACTGAACATTCATTTATTTAATGCAGTAAAGTTAGTAAAGTTACCCTTATAGTAAAGTTACCCAGATATCCAACAGGTAAAATATAGGAGCGTTAAGGTGTGGCATGTAGTTGAAATATTGACATAGTCTACGTAGCTTAGGATTTACTTGTACACTAACTCGAGTATGTTCTGTTAACTATAATTTGGACGTTACTAAGCAAATGTACCAAGTTCTTAATAAATCTTGCTTGCTATTCTCTGAAATTGAATTAATTCAGGACTCATCAGAACATAATTTTCCATATTGGCCATCAAAATACATTATAAATAGTTCATATAGAAAATATTGAGTATTTGTATTGATTCTTTCATCATGATATCATTTCGGCTTAAAGATGATCATAATATTATAAGTCAACAACGTGTCGGGTAACAAGCATCATTTGCTTTAGACTACATGCATTGCCCCCATGAGTAGTGATTTGAGCATAAGCATGTAGTAATTCTGTGTTCTTCATATCATGCTTGTTTTTCGACTGTTCTGTGTGTTATGTTTCTGTACGACAATTCGAGAAATAGTTTGAATGAAATTGCTAAACAGGTAACAACAGTGAAAATGCTGCATATAGCAGTAGAACAATTGTTCAGTATTACAGCATAACTTAACGAAGATAGCAATTGTAAAGTATATCTTTCCTTTGAGAATCACAATGGAAATTTACATAGTTACACTTTCACTGAGGTACAAGGTTATAAATATAACTTTCATCTTTCATTTCGATACTTCATAAACAACGATATAAATGGAAATTAAAACAAAGCAAAAATTAGCGATGCAGTTAAGGCATTTGTTACAAGTTTAACACGTTTATTTTCAAAGAACTCCAAATGTCCATCGCGAAACCTTTGTGTCACATTTTCATATTCAATATATGCATTCTGGAATTTGGAAGTGAGCATTACTTAACTTTGATATGTTAATTTGCATTGTTTCTAGTGATCAATGAGTTATGAATGGGTGAACATACGTATCCGTAAAACCATACCGTTTATTAGGTTAGTGTTACAAATCACAATTGTTGGAAATACATATAAAGGGCTATCCAAAGAAAGGCATACTGAGGTATTGTTTGGTAATATAGGCGATACTAGACAATATAAATACTGTTATATGGAAATAAATGAAATCATAAACGTAGCCTACTAACACATAATAGCGATGTATAAATAAGTGCTACTTTGCAATCTGAACAGTTTGTGATGCCAGTTTCTGTAAAAAGGAGCACCTTTAAGACAGAACTGTTTCCTAAAAAGCACGATAGTAAACTGTGCAAATTGTGCAGCACGATTTGTAACTGTGCTTACTTTAGAACATAAGAGGTACCACACACTTCTTTAGCTTAAAGAAACCTTACAGGATTATCAGCATCGCATATGGTATGGTACCGCAAGGGATGGACACTTCTGTTCAGCCTTCTTAGAAGCACCTCCTACGGTATGTACTACACAGAATGGAGGTACTACGTAGTGTTATAAGTAACAGTTATGTATGATACATACCACACAGAATGAACGGTGCTTTACAGCATTTAAAGTAGCATAGAGTACGGTATGTTGCACACGGAATGAAATATGCTTGACTCTATTGCACGGAGTCGGACGAAACTAATCACAGTTGTCGCAAACAAATTAAAAAAGGAAAACTTCAAACACTGACCGTACTAAATAGAAGCATAAGTAATGCATGTATTAAAATACCATCGACTAATACCAAAGTACTACGGACACCTATACAATTTGCCCTGTAATCAGTACAATGTTGTTGTGTGTGTAATAATCTCATTCAAATCTGTTCAAATTTGTCGATAAGCTATATTCATTCACAAAATATACACATTTGAAACTTTGATAAATCTGGAAAACTCATTAAATATGTACAAACTACAACGTGGAGTGTTGTTTTTATCAAAATTTCATATTTGAGTAAACTCATACATCGTTTCAATAATGTGATGTTCCTCCTTCGAAAGAATGTGATGAAAATCACTTTAGGTCACAGACTTGTATTCAGTATCCCTGAAAAGAAGGTTGTGAAAAGGAAAAACATAACAGAAAAAAGACAGCGACTCCCTTTACATCAAGTATTACTAGAATAAGAAAAAAAAATGAAAAATAGAATTTTGAAGGGAGTTGCAGCTATGTTCGTGATGTCTTATGCAAAGTAGTGTGGCTTAGGACTATGTTGATAATATGTGTCCGTATACCTTAACCTTTAAATCTATTATATATGGAGCCTCGCTGAATCAACACGACAACAGTACGTGATATCATTGTGTGACTTAAGATACCGCTACAAATATGATGACGTCATCATATGCAAATGATCAATTATTTGCCATATGAGCTACAAATCCATGGCCCGTGGTATATATATATATTTTTAAAACTGTTTTTTCTTGTTATTAATGTCAATCCCAATACATCTATAACGAACGGATTAAAGTTGTAGGACTTGAATCGACTTGATTGTCGATTAACATTTGCGTAGGGAATGTTCAGCTGGTCCTAATGGTGACTCTCCGCGTTGACAAAATAGCAACGTATATATGGCAATGCAATAGACAAGCATAAGTACAATCCAATTCAACAGATATAACGTTTTCACTTACATTTGACATTTTTAGTATTTGTTATCGACTACCTACATCAAGTTACTTGTTTCATCGTCAAGCAACCTAATAATTAACCTGTACATTCTGCATTTACAAGTTGGAATTACAAGTTGTAATACAATTCAACATGGACTTGCTGTCTACTTTAACTCAAGTAACTAGAATAGATAAAACAGGTTTTGGCAATACTCACTATATGGAGCCAGTAAAGATCTTATTTACAGATATATTACAATTTGTGCACTTTGCCCTGTTTATTGTACACGACTAAAACGAAAGTTGACATAAGGTATGGCTGTAACTGCTTGCAAAAAAGGAGCATCTGACTGCATGTCATGGGTATCACGTTCAAAGATTAACGTTACTCAATAGCACTTTACAAGATTTACCATTAACACAGGATTATTGAAAGGTCGTATATGTGAATGGCTGAATCACATTCGTTTCCAACATATTGTCAAATTTCACTTCACAGATTACTTAACCAATTCAGTTGCTTTGAGCTGTGACGATGTTCGATGCAAAGAGAATCTTCCTTTACCTATTTATTTCAAGCCTTTCTGTGGGTAAGTTTGAAACGTCCGTACTTACACAATATGAGATAGAAGTTAGTATTTGTTTGCAGTTAAAGTCACTAGAACTTTTGCATTGTTGTAACCAGAAGGAGGAATGGGGATTGGCAGAAGAGGAAGGAGGACCAGTTATATTTGAATATGCACAGCATAATATCTGTCAAATCATGCATGGTTTCTTACAAGACTTCTTCGGGGAATACAGACACGTACTTGATGTATTTAATAACATGTCATTGCACTGCATTAGGTACAATGAACTGATATTTGGTTTATTTTCCTTCGCAGGTGTTGCTAAAGGTGGCAGGTGTAAATCTCCTCAGTCCCTTGAAGTCGGAACACGCGGCGTAGTATCGTGTCAATTTACTGATGGATTTACAAGTATTCATTGGTATAATTCATCAGACTATATTAGTGATCTGCCTGTCGTTAGTTATGAAAATACAAAGAAATCTGGAGAAGGGTTTGAGTCCGGAGAATTCAATATTCAGGAGGACGGATCGTTGGTCATCAATCGAGTTGCAATAAAACATGAAACGACATTTTCAGTTTTACAATTTAAAGCTGGAGAACAAGTTCCAAACATTTATCAAATAAATATACAGACAAAAAGTAAGTCCATGTCGGTTCTTCATCACCAAAGTTTCATTTTTTATATATGACCGGTTTTCTTTTTAAGCTTTTGAAATTTTCAAACACGAATTGAAGTTGTTCATTTGAATAAGTCATTTAATAAAATAAAATACGAGCTTCAGAATATGGAGATATTATCATGTATGGTGCTAATACTTAATTAACATGCTTCATCTAAAATCCACAGTCACTCCACAAGAAATATGTCCAGTTATCAACCGGTGTAGTTGCATTGAAGACGTATGTTATAACCCGGGCACTGTAAGCAACATAGACCTAATATGCAAGGTAGAACGAAGCAGACCGCCAGTAGTCCTGACATGGAAATTAAGGACTTCCGAGGAAGACATGGAACTAGAATCAGTATCTTCAATTGACAGTGACAGTGTAACAACTTCAACAGCTGTTAGTATTTCATATGGTGGCAATAGTTCATCCTACGTAACGATGTTGGTCTGTGATGCAAATGATCAACTGAACTTGTTGACGAAAAGTCAATCTTTAATCATTATGCGTAACAGAGGCAAACCTGTATCAACCGAACCTATTAATTTAACATTGAAGAAATCCACAGACATGAAACTAAACTGTAGTGGAGCAAGTATTATAGTTTGGGAAAAGAAACTTAAGGATGGCGTTATTAAAACTTTAATAGTTTCTTATGCTACAAGAAACTTTTCAAAGATTTATGACAATGATTATTCGCTCGGGCAAGACGATTCTCTCTTGCTATATGATATTGACATTCATCATGAGGGGCTGTACAGCTGTGTATTTGGAAACCACAATACAGATGAAGTAAAGATATTCAACATTTCAGTATATGGTAAGTATGTGATACAAATATCTTCTCTTTAACAGTTACATTTAGATACATTCAGAAAGGAACCCTTGAAAATATATTATCTTTCCTGAGCACATGTGAATCAAGACTGAGAAAGTTAGTTTATATGAAGAACAAAATCGATGTTCTTGATTTTCATAACCGACGAACGTCTATTTCTTAAATTCGCTGCCTATTTCATTTTACTGATATAATTTGCAACTTCATATTCCTCATATGATAGTTGACCCCGTTCCCAGCTATCTTGTCATCGATGGTTGCGACCATACCAAATACTGTACTCTGGACGCACAGTTACACGAGGGTAGCCTTACCTGTTCTGTGTCAGGTATACGACCGGCCATTGAACTTGAATGGAGGCCGTTCCATACAAAGTCCCTTGAAATAATGACTTTCAGCAATCAACAATCTAAAATCACGACTGAAAGTGGAACGTCAACAGTAGTCCACACTACCAAGTACATCATCGAGAAAGCGACTGATGAGAGACTAACATTAGAATGCCGTGTGGTTGGAGAGTACGCTGGACTATTTCCATTATCTACCAAGATTGACTTGCTGCTGCCCAATAGTAAGTAGACACAGCCTTCACAATTAAGGTATTGAAGTATACGACGTAACATTCAATTATAAAGGATGTAATGTATTATCCTTAGATCGATATAGAGCCATATATGGTTTATAGAATCGGAATGTTTAAACTAAGAACCGTTCCGAAGATGTTTAGTGTTTTCCCCACTAATATTTTAACGATATGAAAACTGTATTGAGCTAACAATCATGCAAGTTCTTTAGATCTTTTTGATAACAAGAAAGAAATTATTTGTAGACTTCATGTAATATTATCATGATCACTATCATTTTCCAACAGCCAGACCAACAGGGAAAGGGGAGCAAACAACGATATTTCCGAGGACTGAACAGACAAACCCTCTACCTATAATCATTGTTGTAATTGTAGTCGTCATCATTGTTATTATCATAATAGGTCTGATGATCTTGTTCAAGGGTAAGTTGGATCAATACTCCTTCTATATGTATTGTAATATATATATATATATATATATATATAACAAAAATTGACTTTGGTCAGTGACTTGTATCAATTTCTATGAGTATACGAGTATACGATTCATTTTCAGAAGCCTTTACAATTGTTTTCTCGAATAAGCAATAAGTTCCTAATTAGCTTTTTATACTTTCTTGCCTTTTAAGTTTAAAGTACCGCAATTAACAATATAGCCCCTTAAACACACACGTTCTATATGATTATCTCATAGGGTATGGTTCGAAGACCTCTCATCACAGTGACATCTACGAGGTAATGACATAATTATCAACAATAACCTCACTTGATAAAGACAACTTAAGTAATATAACATCGTAACGAGGTTGTTATATTTTGCTTATTTTATTTAATATCTATTTTAACTCCATATTAAATGTCATCACTAAAATATCTGTATAGTTGAATTGACACATGTTCCGTCGTTCTCTTTTTTTTTCTTTTTTAGCAAATGCCAATGATTCCCCAGGAACCAGGTAAATATTTAGCTTCTTGAAATAGTGACCATACAAGCAATAATTCTAAAAATCTTGCGAGTCATCCTTGATGGCTTCCAAATTTTGTTGTTACTGACTCACCATCTACGTCGTATGGTCTTAGTCTTAGTGATTGCTGTAATTTCGTAATCTAGTAATTAATTTTACGAATATTTCATTACCAGTTTCACTAATTTGTATATGATTGTTAACGTTGTTCAACGTCACATAATGTTGAATTGTTCACTCAAGGAATGATTTCTGTTAATATTGACCAGCTTGTTATACAAACTGTGCAATAATCACAATTTTCAGACATCCAACAACCCAAACACACTTTGAATGCACATCCTTAATATGAACAACTGGGTACATGTTTCCTGATTTACCGATGGCCCTTAACTTCGGAGCCATCAGACACTTGCCTGATTTACAGACTACATGGTCATAAACTGATTACAATAGTTTCTGACCACACTTTCAACTGTTATCCTTTCTAATTCCGGTTACCGTTTGTTAACATGTGGAATGTAAAATGTAGTCAATTTCGCCTACCCCCTCTACAACCTCTTATCCCCCCCCCCTCCAACAAGGAGAAGAACAAATGATCATTCAAAAGTGTTGTATGTGAGATCACTATTCATAGAGTTGATATTCAATTTTCTCTAATATTCTTGTCTTCCCAGAATATAAATCGATATTTATCAAGCAATTGAAACAAACCTATGGAGAATTTTACAGAACGGTCCAACCAATACCATATCTAATAGACAGAAAATATGCTATTAATGAACTGTTTGTTGAAGTCGGTACCGAATGTCTAATGAATGATGACAAGACACAAAGAGACAGAAAGTGGGTGTATTTAGGGCCTCACCAAAATATTTTTATAGATCAACGAGTAAAATCGAGACGTCGCATTATTGAAGCTGAGCCAGGGTATGGTAAGACTACATTGGTGATGCAATTAGCATATGAATGGTGCGTGGGTCTAGCCGGACCCGCTACATCGAACATACTTATCGTAGTTAAGCTAAGACAGCTGCAAGGTGTATCATCTATATATGACGCCATTAGGAGGTTCTTACTACCAAGGGAGTCTCAGCTGAAGATTGAGACTATTAAGGATATTCTTGCTAAAGAACCCTCTGTGCTTTTGATCTTAGATGCGTTTGACGAATACCCGGATCATGAGTCGTTAACGCAAACAGATATTTTGGCCATTCTACAGAAGCAAATGTTCCCAAACTTTGATGTTATCCTTACTACCCGTTCAGCATACCTTCCCAGGCATTTTGCGCCTCAAACTAAGCGCATTCGATTGACGGGATTCGACAGTAACGCGCAAGACGAATATCTAAAGAAAGCTGTGACGAAGGATGACGAGAACGCTGCTGATAAGATTAAAGAATGGCTCCAAGATAACCCGGTGCTTGGTGATCTGTGTCAGGTTCCGCTCTTCTTTGTATTGTACGCGCATCTCAGCCTGGAGAATGACAACCTGAAGGACTGTTCCTCGGTTACCGTATTCTTCCGTTATATGGTTACTTGCTTTCACAGTCATTTAACAAGGAAAGGTAACGATGAAAATGTTAAACCTCTTCACAGTTTTGAAGAAAATCACACGAAACTGAACAAGTTGGCTTTTGAAGCCCTATCTAAAACCGCCAAGAATGTAGAATGGACAAGAAACCTATTAGAGGAAACTCTGGGAAAGGCCTTTGTGGAGCGATACTTACAGATTGGTATTTTGAGAGAAGCAGAATACACTGAAGTCAACGACGAACCAGGCACTCTAGCCATGGACCACATTAGGATCGTCAAGAAAGTGAGATTTTATCACAGTCTTTTCTGTGAGTGGTATGCAGCCCATTATGTAGCATCTATAATTTCTAGTAACTCACCCGGACAAAAGCCAGAAGAAAGAGCTTCTGAGATTTTAGAAGATTTCGACTTGTCCAAGTTCCAGTACATATACCGGTTTGCGTGTGGGTTAAGTCCCACAGCTGCGATACATATCATACGCTATGTACAGGGAGCTGAAGGTAGTGACAAATTTGCAACTTTGTGTATTCTGGAGCAGAAAGGGGCGGTAAATGCCGTCATCGACACTGTGAATGAGCTCTGTTCCAAGACAATTCATATCTCCAATGTGGATTCTAGACTGCTGCAGAGATCCGTTGTACAACTCCTAGCTATCGCTTTCTCGAAGAAAGTAAGTGATTTGTTATTAATTTATTCAAAACTCCCTGTTCTCCGTGTCGGGTAATCTCCGTGTGAATCATCCATATTAACATTTCTGGCAACATATAATGATGTGCGTCTTAGTGTTCTTTATGAATGGTTTATAATTGTACGGTTCTATTGTCCGCCATTTTGAATATAGAAATTTTTCACTGTGCTTCTGGTGAAATCAATATGTTTTACTTTACGTCTTATTACATAGATCATCATTCCCAGTCTCATCTTACACGAGGCATTCTCTTCTGTTGATACTGAAAGAGCAGAAATCATTTTAAAATCTGGCCTGCGACTGTCGACTCAGAATACGTTTAAGGAGCTCTGGATTGAGCAGAATGGAGCTAGAATAACCGAACAAATCCTCACAGATGTATTCTTGTATATCTTAAAATGCGAGCGATTGTCGAGCATCTCGTAAGTGTGGCTGACGAGGTGATTTAAACTGTGTATCCAACTTTGAATTCTGTGTATCTTAGTTTGTCTGCTGTAACTTCTTGTGTGTTCAGATTAGACGCTTTCGGTACTTTATCATTATCAGATTATTATCATGATATTTTTAACAACCACATTGTAGATAGAAACACTTAACAAAGCATGATAAAAGAGAGCATTAGAAACTTGTATCTTCCATAGTATCCAATTAATAATTAATATTAAAAATATCAAATGACACACAAAAAAGGAAAAAGTTTGCTTAATTTTTGAAGAAGAAGAATGTTTTAACAGTTTTCATATATGTAGTGTTTGTAATTATATTTGTAAAACAAAATTTAAACTATATAACATTTTGTTTTCACTTTCACACAGATTCTCTTATTGTCTCCTACCATTGCACTTGAATAAAACGAGTGTGCTGTCGAAATTACAGGAACAAAATATTGAAGGTAATTATTAACACCTAATTAGTGTCTGATATGTAATTAGTTATTATAAATATTGATTTTGCATTCATAACAATATAGTACATAATTAAATAAATCAATAATGCATGTAAAATTAAATTTCGTTTTGTTTTCTCTTTCAGTTCTTTGGTATCCATCAGTTGTCTGGTATCAGCTCAATATTCAGTCTGGTCATTGGCAGGTTCGGAATGATTAAATAGTTACTGTAATTCTGCTTACTGACAAGTATTAACTATTTACAACGTGTTTGATAATTATGCCTCCTTCCGGACTGGTTACTATCATTCTAATTGATCACTTTAGTGCATCGCTATTTGAAGTTATGTGTCTTTGAAAGCAACGGACTTAATATTATTATGATGAGTTACTCAACATAAGCAACATAATGCATAACAATAGATTTTTTGTTGTTCTAAAGATAAGAACTAATAACATCAGGTTTAAAAATCACTAAAATTACTGCCTCAGATCGAAGACAAACATTCATTAAATTTATAATATAGTGTTTTTGAATAACTGCGATAATAATTGGCGTTGCAAATCATGATATTCAGTATAAATAAGGAAAATGTATAACTTGTACTTAAAACCGTTGTGCTCAAGTTAGATTTTTAGGGATGCTTGAATTGTTGGAATGCATGGTTGTCAGCGTTTGATCATAACTGTTTGCAAGAACGATACATTGAGCCAAATTAATTAATTTTGTTTATCAAATTAATTGTTTTCGTTTCAGCACAAAATTGGTTACAATGATCTGACAGAGGAAGAATATAACAAAGAGGTAAGGATCGATTCATTAAAATGATTGAATGTAAATTTAAGAAACGGTACCAGATGTTTTATTGGTAGATTTCTTATCGAAATGAATTTAAATTTAAGTTATGAGGAATTTTACCGAAACATATACTTTTGCCATCCAACACCATCAAGTATGACGTTACTCCCGTTTCCATATCTCAGTAGAACAGCGCGCTTTTCCAGTGAGCTTGAATTTAATACCGCTATTATTGAATGATATTCGTTCTTAAATTCGGCGCTCGTGTACTGAATTACTATTTGCTACCATTTTTAAATCATTACGTATTTGTTTTACCAGGTTCTTATGTTTGGAGAAATGAAGAACCAGGTAATGTTGTTAAATTATTTAAGTCTTGATTGCCAATTCATTCACTTGAGTGGCATTGAACTGGCTATCGGGTTTGTCTAATTATAGACAAAACTCAAGTATACATCGTCATCACACTTATTATATAAATAATACAAATATCTGTGGTTATCCATTAGCGTGTGGTACATATATGTGTGACATAGCATATGATGATACGGTAAAGAAGCAAGAATATCAAAATCACTCGGCATAAATACGAGAAATGCAATAAAATGAAATGCATTGTATTTTAGATCCTCATGCGAGCAGGAACTCGCGAAGAAGCCATCGTTGGCTTATCAAAGCCGCAAGCTCACCGAAGTCAGTCTCTTAGATTCATATTGAACGTCAATGATTATGGGAATTGTCAGTTCTCAACAACTCTGTAACTGGACGACATACATTAATCTTGGAGTGACTCGAACTCGGGACCTTATGATGGAAAGGCACCGGCGTTCACCACTGAGCTAACATATGAAATGAATGAACATATTGTTGTAAGGTTAAGCTAAAATAGTAAAAGATTATACCATAAGTTATATTATTGGCAAGAAACACAGATGTTGTAATAATTTATAGTATTGTGCCGTATCGATATTAAATATGTTATTCGAGTGCATGTGTAAAATTCACACCACAATTTGTAACAATATTTTGTTGAACTTTTTTCTCCATAGAAACACGACCATTGATTGTGAACGATTCGTCGCGAGAGATGTATTGGGACAAAAAACAGGAACATAGCTTACTACAACAACTAACATCACAATATTGGATCTGTTTCAAATCCAACATTGCGGTGCCAAACGGGTCTCAGGGTATAACCTAGAAATGAACTGCACTACACCATTTATTTTAGTGGTATTTCGTAAAAGAACCTAATTGAGCTACTTTTTCTAATCCATTTATTTTCTCTGATTTAACTTGGAGCCGCTCTTCATATACCAAGGAAACAAACTAAGTGAACCGTTACACAAGGCATTAGCTTCCGTTGATACTGAAATTACACTAAAGTATGATCTTTGACTGGAAACTCGAAGTCGTGTATGGAGCTAAGGATCGAAAAGTTGGAAATGCTATATAAACCATCAAAGATAGACGTTTGTAAATAAATTTAATAAAATTCAATAAACAACATCGTACTTCTTTATCATATATATATTACTATACGTCAACAACGCTTGAAATTAAGAAAGCAATTTTGCATCTTAACATACATTTAGTGGCCAAAATTACAGCTGGTTGATGGAGTACACTGGAGGTATAATAAGCGTAAATCCAACGTTTTGTTTTGAGCTTAATAAGTTAAATTTACTACAATGTTCTTCCATATAATCTGCAATGTACTTCACACCAACAACGCTTGGAATACTAAACCATTCTCAAAACAATCAGATTACTTAATGCTTGTCCAGAATAAGTGTAATGGCAAGAAACACCGCTGTCGTAAAGAATGTTCGAAGCTTACTTTATTTAGAAACTGAATGGACTTGACAAACTTTTTATGACAGACAGTAAATGCACATAATTCCAATCTACATTGATGTGTACTCGCAGATGCTAAGGCTGATAATGTTAAATAAATGGCAAGTAATTCTTCAAGCCTAAAAAACAAATCCTATAATGCATCTTTGATCAATCAATTGTAAATACTGTTATGAATTTTAATAAGTTTCACTCTAAACTCATCATGCTGTAAATATAAGGCTGTTGTTGATTATTAAATGGAAAAATCCGATAGGTTGCTTGAGTTTACTTTCCTTTCCTTTTTTTGGTATTCGTGTTGAATGAGCTATAATGGACATTTAATGTAGATGGCCAGAAACTCATTGCTATAACGGCAGTGGTGTGTATATGATCTGAAAGGTATTTGGCGGGAGGGGGTTCAAAATTCCCACAACTAATTTTGGTTGGGAGACGTAACCATTTAGAAAACGATCAATGGTTTAAACCGACATATCTTTCTGTTAGTTTGCAATATAAGAAACTAAAGCAGGATTAGTTATAATGCTCAAAATATGTTCGTATTACCAAATAAAGCAGTGCCCCATTACGAGATTGGGACTCATTCTGGTTGTTATCCTGCACCTCAATCGCGACCCTCGTCCACACTAAGGATTGCTCTGGCTTTAGCCATCAACTAAAAATTTGCAACAGTATCATATTTGTAATTACCAGGTAATAAAGATTAAAAAATGACAAGATGACCTTGACAAATACAAGATCAGGTTGTATAATTATCTGAATATGGAAATGGTTATTAAGGACATCCATAATTGAAAGGTTAGTTTCAAGTGTTTGCACTACCTCGAATAGAATCAACAATAGAAACCTGTCGCAAATAGAGATTTATTTGGCAGTAGAGCTCAGAACAAAAAGAAAACGAGAATGAAAGGTGAATTGACTGAAACTAAAACAAAAAGTACTTCTAAGAAGTAAATGCTTCTAAACCAGATACTTTCCCAGGGTAAAAGAATAGATGATATAATAAACAGACCGAGCGTCGCCATAAATTACTAACATATTCTGAGGACTTTTTTATAAATTGGACTTGAAGATCTATGATCCTTATTTTAAGTTATTTATATATATATATTATTTTTCTTTGCTATATTTCCTATTGTATGCATTGGTATTACTCTATCATTGATTGTTGTATGTCATATGTTCTTGGTCTAACTGTTTTGTCATATTACTAGTTTGTTTGTCTCTTCTACAGAAGAGGCTGGGGGGGGGGGGGTTCCTAAGTCTTCTATTGCGTTTATTATATTGATATATTTATGACTTTTTTTAAAGAATTTTAGGTTTTTAGAATTTCTAATAACGTTTCTTACAAGAGGATGGCAGGAAATGCCTAACTCCATTGTTTCTCACAGACGTATAAGTACATTTTAATGAATACAATGAAAATTAAATGAAAGTTAAAGAAATATCACGTTTTGGAATGTTGCTGGAGAAAATGTGTTTTCTTTTTAGTTCTTGTTTCATTATGGATAACTGTAACACATCGGGGCCATATATACAGCTTCATTGCTTCTTATGACACGACCTTACCCCCGCGTATATGTACTATCCTACGTGATAGGTTGAGTAAAGTCACGTTCGTTCATCGGTCTCTCACTATTAAAGCGTACTGCTTTAAAGATATCCAATTGTTTAACAAAACATAACTCATGAGAATATTGGGAGTTCTTGCAATCAGCTAGAATACACCACCAATATTGAGGGCGCAAAACCATCCGTAACCATCTGTATACTTTTGGAGCGCCATCACAGCGTAATCTCTTAAAATGTAATTCCTTAAGTTTCTCAAAGACTTTAATACAAGAGAAACTTTCAGTTCTGCATTAAAAGCAAATTCAATGTGATTTTTCAATGAATTACTCCCAGCTGAATTAAAGAAAACAAGAGCCATTAATGTATTTCTGAATTATAGGAAACGATTGACAACGTCTTTATAGTACATGAAAAATTTACTTTGTACGATGCATGAGATGTTTACTCGAGAATGCCCGAGCTGATGTCTCGTTTCTGGGCAATTACACTCTCTAGACGCACATATAAGACACTACAGCTGTAAAACCATGTGTTAGAGGAAACTTTCAGCACGGTTGAACAAGATTTCCAGCAAACAATCAGCAAACAGATCATCAGAAATAGATAAGGTAGAGTGTTGGTTATTTCACCTCTCAAATAGGTATGGTAGTCATGTAAGGATTAACCAAATTGTATCTGGCAATGCGAGATGTTACGACATATTGCACGGTATTGTCAAAGTAGCATAATGATCAGTTTCACTGTAGGGGCGTGACCACGCATGGGAAAGAGATTTGTACACTTATACTTCTCTAAACTACACAGATCCAGCACTGCGGGGGACGAGAACTGGATTTTAGGCAACATTCTCAACGTTCTTAAACCATGTGTCCTAAAGTAAATGTTAGTAAATTGACTCACGGTACTTCTGAATACGTATATAGTTATTGCAAGGTTCTTTGTGATGCCTTTGTAGAAACCGGTGCTGACGTATGTGTTGAAAACGCATCAATAGTAAACACTCGTCCATGGTCGAGAAAAACTGGCATTACAGAAATTTCAAGACTGTATCTCTGACATTATGATTTGAATGAACTTGAATAAGCTTAAATTAAACAATGACAAAACTGAGTTTTTCATAGCTGGTACAAAACAAAGTCTCCAAAAACTACCTTC
The DNA here is from genome assembly GCA_020650975.1 of Apostichopus californicus. NCBI lineage: Eukaryota > Metazoa > Echinodermata > Holothuroidea > Aspidochirotida > Stichopodidae > Apostichopus > Apostichopus californicus. The sequence continues at coordinate 25,605 of JAIPMN010018520.1, forward strand.
ACTTCAGTTGGAAGTTGGAAACTGCCATATAAACCCCTCCAGTGAAGTTCGTAATCACGGGATCATTTTTGATTCAGATTTTAAGATGACAAAACAGATTAACAGCTTAGTTTCATCATGTACTTATCATCTCAGGAATTTATTTCGTATTGGGCGTTATCTTGATAAAGAAACTCGTCATTCTGTTGTCCGCGCAGTTCTCTCTCACGTTTTGACTATGGCAATTCCCTTTTATTAGGTGCTACATCAAAAGACCTGAATCGCCTTCAATCCCTTCAAAATCGTTGTGCTAAATTTATTTTCTCGGCAGCTAGGTTAGATAGCCCAAAACCTCTTCTACGTGCCCTGCATTGGTTACCTATCCGTGAAAGAATCCATTTTAAATTATGTCTTTATGTGTATAAATGTATGAATCATGCAGCCCCGGCTTATCTCTCTAACATGCTTCAGCGGAAAACCGCACCATTATTTGGTCCTGTTACCAGGTCTGCAATGGATGGGACCCTGCTTCTTACGTCATCTTCTAAGAAACGGGTGGGTGAGGGCGCCTTTTCCAGTGCAGGTCATGTGTTGTGGAACACTCTTCCCTCTCTTCTACGTAATTCTAATTCTGTTGCACTGTTCAAAAAACAACTTAAGGCTTACCTGTTTAATTAATTGTGCATTTTGTTGGTAATATTTTTCTTGTAAATGTTTGCGCATTGATCATATGGAGTTTGCGCTTTATAAAAGTATGTATGTATGTATGTATGTAGGTATGCGTGTATGTATGTATGTATGTATGGTAAATACTAAAATTCTGAACTAGGATAAATGCTATATCAGAACTGTTTTAAAGAATGAGAGTAGCTGTAAATACATTTATTTTAAATACTTTTGCAGATTAAATTCTATCTTGTTCATGGGCTCCAAACTGATTCGATTATTAGAACCGATTTTTTCAAGGCTAACGAGGTTGTCCGTAACTTTGATAAGAAGGTAATGTTGTTACACATGGGCAACAATCGTGCTAGAGGAAATTCGGCGCTGGAAAGTGGAACAGTGATACCAGCACGCTAACCAAATTGTCTTGGTACGTTTTCGGACTGGTCAGCTAATGCCAAACGGGTATTATGTAAGTAAGGTAGATCCGGCTAAGGTACTTTTCTTAAGAGGTTAAATAAGACAAAAAGGAATTCAAATTAAAAGAAGTTATATCATTTGCATAATATGAATTTTAAAGATGTGTTAACCGTTAGAGGTGATATCAACTTACCTAATAATATCATATAGTCTAGTGGCAAAAAACAACGAGTCCACAGATCGACAAATTATTGCGTCTTTAAAGATACTTCAGAAAGAGTTGATCATAACGCAGGTAGCATAACGGCTTCTCCATGACGAGAATTTACTTCGTTGAGTGCCGATGAGGCGTAAGCTCGGTGTGATATTATTGAACATAGAGTATTTATAGATAAAAAGCAGAGGTTTAAACATTTAAGTCTTCATGTACCTATCTGGTACCCAATGTTTCAGTAGTACCGATAAAGTTGTGCTATCATAACACCCACTAGAATTCAAATGTCTTCAGTCAAAGGTGGTGTTCGCAGGATTTCAAAGATAGAGTGGGTTTTTATCATCCCCCCCCCCCATCCCCAGTTATCCGGCATAATAAAATTATGGACAAATATGGAAATGCGAATGTAGTATTTTGAATTGAAGGGTTGTAACACCTTGGTTGCTGAAACCGACTCCCTCTGGTGGCCCTCCCAACCCCCAACCCCTCAGAAAAAGAGGTAATATAGGATTATAATTAGTTCTAATCCCTTTTTTGTCTTATAATAACTAATACTAATGGAAATATGGATGTACACAGTCTCGTAGGAGTAAATTAATTCTTCTCGACTCAATGAAAAGAAACAAACCCTAACTGAACTATTTTACCCTGATTGAAGATGCAAGGGTGTGCACGCCACAGCTCCACAATACACGTATTTGAGTTGAAGATTAACATAGTACAAACATGCAATACGTATTTATAATCGCCATGCTCTAACACAAGACTCTTCTTTATCAAACCATCAGACTGAGAACAAAGTCCTTGGTGATAACAACCCAGTCAAGGTTTGCATAAATAGTTTGATATCGTTAAATATTATTTTATGTTTACTCTTTGTTAAGTGGCTCGCAATGTAGAATTCAAAGTCCATCTTGGTATGTACTGTACAGTATCGAGGGGATAGTTGTCGTTTCTGTCTATGAACACACCTACTGCATAAGCAACTAAGATGGCTGACGTCAAAATATCTGACGGTAAGTTCCTCTCTGTTTCTGCGTATTGTGTTTTGATCTGTTTGGGCTTAAGTATGGACTTTTGTCCGCATTATCGTCTACGAAACTTTAAAGAAGTACGTTTAGTTTCTTCTGAAGGATATATTTGAAAAATGCTCGAATTGATTGACCTTGCTTTACATGAAATGAAAACTGCGTTATCGATGTCTTATATTTATCGTTTATAACGATTGTAACAATGGTATTTTTTATATAATTATGGATAATGATGCAGCGTATAGTTTACTAACTTGCATAATTATGTTATAAGTTATCACAGTCCAGATAATTAGGGTGACGCCATCAATAATTATTACAAATATACCTGTAATACGTAATATAATTCATCTCCTTCTTCTGTTACTGATTGAACTGGGTTTTTATATATATTTTCTTATAATTCTATTATAGGAAAATACGCTAGATTCAAGACTGGTTTGAAAATACATTACGAGTCATTATATAGCACAGTACAACCAGTTCCATGCTCTGGCGGAAAACGATACCATGTAAATGATTTATACCAGAGCGTTGGTGTTGTATACCTTAAAACCAATAGGCCTGCTTATAGAGGCCCGCTATGGGATCGACTCGAATCATATCATAGTATTTTGAATGACGAAAGAGTCAAATCTGGAAAGCGTATCATCGAAGCCCCTCAAGGATATGGCAAAACAACACTGGCTCTTCAATTTGCCTTTGATTGGTGTAAACAAGTCAAGGATTCTCCAATGAAAGATATCGATATTTTCATATTTGTTCAAGTAAAGAAATTAAGTTATGTAAAGTCTTTCCCAAAATTAGTCAAAAGAATGTTTTTCCAACAAGACTCTAAAATTACTGAGAAGAACGTCCACAACATTCTTCTCACGTCTAAGTCAGTGTTGTTGCTGGTTGATGTCGGTAGAGAAGATATCGGTAAATACATTAAAGAAGGAAGTGACTTGGATCGCATCATTCAAGGAGAGGTGTATCCAAATTTCGAAGTCATCTTAATGACGAGACCGTTATCACTAGAGCTAGAACCGCAAGTGAAACGTCTGAAACTTATTGGTTTTGACAAGGGAGCCCAGGAAAATTACATTTCTAAATCTTTACTGGAGAATAATCAAGCTAAGCTAGAGAAGACGAAAAAGATCATTCTAGATAATCCGGTTCTTGGTGATTTATGTAAAGTTCCTCTACTGTTTGCAGTATTTTCACACCTAGGACATGGGAACGACAACATCTCTAACTTTACCACCCTTACCAACTTTTTCAATGAGATAATAAAATCTTTCCATCAGCAATTTCGAACACACGGTGCGTTGAGTGAACAGTTTAAACACATGGATTTATTCGAAGGTGCCCATCTGAAACTAAACAAAATGGCTTTCGATAGACTTGTAGAAGACAACGATAATGCTGAGTGGGAACTTGATGACATAAATAGTCTCTTGGATCGCAACGTTATCGAAAAATACTTGAAAACTGGAATTCTTCAGCTGGATGAGAATATCCTTGTTGAGTTAGATTCGACGAGTGATGGCAATGGCGATGGTGATGGCAATACGAGTGATGGCATGCAATACGAGAAGACTATTAGGTTTTATCATAACATACTAACTGAGTGGTACGCGGCCCATTATTTGGTGGAGTCTGTACACAAAGCTGATGAACTGAAGGAAGAGCTTCAAGAAGGTTACGTCTTTGACGTATTGGACAACTTTGAGCCATCTCAAGTACAATGTCTGTATCGGTTTGCTTGTGGAATCAACTCTGCGGCAGCGAAACACATCATCAACTACCTGCAGGAATATGAAGACAATGGACAGTTCAGTATGTTGTGTAGAGTAGAACAGACTGGAAGCGTGGATGGAATATTGCAGAACATCAAAGAAATGTTTGCACGGGAATTTCAAGTTCATGACAGGGATTCCGCATTCGGTCAGAGAACCTACATACAGTTATTGGAAATTGCTGCCAGAGAAAAGGTAACTTATTTGATGTTTGTATAACGATTCATTGATTGTAATAATGGCTCAATTTGTATAGTTAATGTATGACACATTATGTGTTGTACATGAATATGATATATACATGCATAGTACATGCAAATATTACTAAGTCAAGTCGCTCTGTATTCGTACTTTGCCTTTTTTACATACTATAAATTAAACATACATACCCCAACATGTCGCAAAAACGTTCCTTTCAGTCTGGTACTAAGATAACATTTTTTGTGCACATGCATGGTAGGTAAAGTATCCCCCGAATATGTGGCGCCTATTATATATGCTTTCCATGCGTAACATTCACATTGTTTTTTCAATATTAAACGTCCTAAAACACATTCAGTAATGCTCTGGACAAATAACTATGATAGAACTATGATCCAAACACTAATATTAAATTTAGAATTATAACCCTAACTCTATTGTTAAAACACAAGTAATTATGTTTTAACTAATCGGCACAGATATACATTGCTACCATTGAGGTAGTGAAAGTATTTGGATTATCAACAACCACCCAGAAACGCCTTACACAATGTACACCCGAAGCATTGCTTTAATATAAAGTGTTTAATGTACCATAAAGTCAGCTCAGGATTGTTCTTATCTGATCAAATTGTTTGCATGTCCACCGCCTCAGGAGGGTAAGTATCAATCTCCGAGACGTTATCAAAATAACTGCGATAGTTACCTGATAACAAGAAACGTTCTGAGACACGAAATGATATTCAAGATTAATAGTCGCAAGCAAATATCTGTCATTGCTATTTTCCTTGATATCTTTGTTTCAAGACCGTAGGTAATTCCACAGAATATTACCTGAAACTAATTTTAACTAATTTTTGGTTTAACAGTTTTAAATTTGTTATCTCAATGATATTGGAAGACAATGATGATGATATTTAATTAACATTGGCTGTTTTCATATTATTTTATTAGTTTTTTATCATATTTTTTAATTCAAAGTATTATTTTAAGTGTTTTGGCTGTTTGTCTTTGACAGATATTTATCTCGCGCCTCTATCTCCATGAAACATTCAACACAGTATGTACGTATACGGGTGATATCATACTTAACACACATGTTCGTCTCCCACCTCTGCAAACTCTGGAGAGTATTTGGATTGAAAAGAGCAGGGTTTATCTTCTAGATGAGGACGTCGATGGAGTGTTTTTCTATGTATCCAACTGTCCTAATATCAAGATCCTCTAGTAAGTAACTTGGTTTGAAGTAGGATACACATGGACGAGTCATTAATTTCTCCACATGGTGAAATATCACAGTCGCGTAGTGAGGTACACTGAATGGTTGGGCCCCAACAACCCCAGTGACCCTACTGCAAGTGTGTTTGCATATTATTTCCTGATTACAAGGAAACCATTCTGAGTCCCCACTGATACCAATGGATTCGATGAAATCTCATTAGTATGCTCACGATGACGTGAATGGTCGTCCACCCTTACTTCCCTATATGTTTTAAATCAAAACAGAACAGTTATTAAGTAAATTATCTAGCAGAAATGAAAGTTGAACTTTACATCCAAATGTCTTAACATTGGTGATTTTCAGAAACTGTATAGATGCTTTACCACGATGCTTAGAAACAAAATGAATTACTATGTGATACTGCTGACTGTGGTCGAGTATGAGACCTTTTGACGTAATCTACTACCAGTAGGATATTTGTGTCGATCTCTCAGTGTTACCATAGGGATAGGGTTAAGGTCAGTCTAACACTAAAGTATCATACGGAGTATACGCATTAGGTATCAGTCGTTAACATTTTGTTAACTTAATGTTATCATTTAATGTACAATTTAATAACAATTTAACGTAATACTTTCCTATTTTCCATCCAGTTTCGGCAATTGCTTTCTCCCACGGTCTATCAAGGAAAGTCCAAATCTTGCAATACTTCGAGAGAGAAATGTCGCAGGTACAGACAAAATGTTCCTACTGAGATGTTTAAAACTTACAACATGACGTCACGATTTGCAATACATACCACATTAACATAGATTGCCATGTGTAGTTACATAGGTAGATTGATATATGTGGCAATTAATGTGTAAGATAATGGATGCTGCACCAATAACACAAGTTCGGTTGATGCCTTATATATGTCGAGGGATGTATAAGTTAGTGCATTTCTCGACGTATGTTTTAACAAGTGAAGGCTCAGTTGTAAAAATAAATGATGCTACCATATTACCTGATACCACGATCCTTTTACAACATTCATACATTAAAATTTTTTTTTTTTCAGTTCATTGGTTTCCTTCGGTAAACTGGTACTATCTTAACCTAACTTCAAGAACTTGGGAGGTATGTTATCTAGATGACATTACATACAAAAACATTGAACATTAGACTTCTTCAAAGTTTTTATATCTGTCGTTAATCTCCTCTAATATATAACTATAAAAATACTGTTCCTCTAATTTAATTCAAATGAGTGATTTAATGACGTTATCGACAATTATCTCCATGTTACTGTGGGGAAATATTATTTACGTAATATACATTTACAAAGTCGTTATTGATATCATAAAAGATCTGTTAAAAAACACCGTTTTTTGACTATATATCGAGGACCACCAGATCGTTATTATAAATTAGTTAACAAAGTTTCCGGATATTTACCTTGAATGGGAAAGCCGTCCAAAGCAATGTCAAAGGTCAATAACTGGGAAGACTTTAGAAGCTTTATGTAACGCATCTTGTATGGTATAGTAATAATTAATACACAAATCGTCACGTGATTTGTCATTAGTTTTTATATTGTAGAGAATAAATAATATTTTTGTTGTTAAGTGTTGTAATCCAGCCACTGAAACTGTAACGATCATGTTTTCATATTTCTCTTTCAGCGAAACTCAGCTCGCAATCCGCTGGTTGACAGGGATTATGATAGAGAGGTGAATCACAGTTACTTTCAGTTGTTATCGTGATTGTGAATTTGTTAATAAAGGTTTGAATGGTTGATAAATATAGTATAAACCCCAATAGACGAACATGTTGCACTATCACTAGTCATTGCTATTAACATTACTGCTTGCAGTACAATGTGATTATCGAGTTACTCAACATTTAACAACAACCTTTTTCGTATATCGACTTCTTTGAGTATCTAATGCTGTGACGTCATCTTAAATTCAACATAGAAACAGTTTCTTAAAATATTGAAAACTGATAATTTTTCCTGGATTATAAAATTAAAGGCCTGGAAGAGTAATCACACATATGCAAGCACAGTCCAGTGTATATTAATGTCCAATTGATTTTATCATTACCTATTATTTTTAATATATATATAGATAAGTAATACCTGTACATATAAGCTATAATCATAAATAGGTAAACCTAGATACTAGTTGGTAGTAATCATAAATGTAATGACTAATTATTGCTTTCTTTCCAATTTTCGTCGTATTTGCAGAAAGCTGATTTTGATGTTTTGCTGAAGCTTTAAGTGAGTAAATTATTGATTAAAAATATTGAAGTTTCGATAAAATAACAAAGTTCTTCGTACTTTCTTGAAATGTTACTTAATAATCAGAAAATACTAGAAACAATCTTTCTCTGTTTTTCGTGTCCTCTAGTCTAAAGTCTGCTTCCACATTTTCTTTTGTAAAGTTGGAGATTACCCTTAGTATATTATTATTTTAAAAATATCCAATATAGTTATTAAATATTTTTGTTTTTTGAAGGAGGAGGAGGAATAATGAAAAAGATGGAAGCGAAAATATGTTTTCGGTAGTGCTCTGTGCATGACCAACTTTAGTCACGTGATATCAACAAACCTGGATACTGGAGTGAAAGAAGTACATCACCGGTACATTTGGAGTCCAATAACGTAAAGAAGGAAAAAGCTCTCATTAAATAATCGATGACGAACATTTTACGAATGCTTTTACAACAGGTCGTACCATATGTATTCCTTCCAGAAATTTACACTATCATACGCCTTACAGAAAACATCAGTATGTTAGAAAGAACTATTTTGCAGAGAATGGAGCTAGTCGTTATAAAGTTATGGATGTATTCTAACAGTATATATAATTTCGTTGATAATTGTATTAATATCTTCCCATCAAGAACGGAATGATCGAAAAGGGCAGCTCTTTAAGTTAGTGTTCTGTATTTGTATGTTACAGTAATCTTTAGTCGAGTATACTAACTACATACAAAATCAATGTTGTATGTTTGATTTATATCTATCATCAATGAAACCTCTCTCTTGTGGTGTTTCTTGGATCTTCATGTTTGTACATATTTCACTGTGTTTTCGCATTATCACTTTGTTTGTTAAATCGTGACATATGATTTCTAAGTTATGCTGTATTTTGTGTATTCCTTACTAAGCCGCGTAACTTTTGCGAAATATTTGATAATATAGCTGAACGTATGTGGCAGAAGAATCAGGGGTATCATTATTAAATTGATATTTCGTTTGAAAATGTTGCACTTTCCATAATTTCATGATGGACAAAACCAATTTTAGATACAATCAATTATTGCCAGATATGATAGAAATGTGATCAAATAATATATTAAACGTGGCACATTAGGATTAGGTAAATAAGTTGTGATGCTCGATATAACATTTCTAACGATCATTCCTATAGATATATATCATATCATAATGCATTTGTTGCTCAACAAGATCAGGCTCGTCCTTTTATACTATTATAGGATGATAAAGTTGTTTGACTGAAAAGCTCATTAATATACATCAGTTTACAAGAATATCGTTTCACTCACTAAAAGCTTTAAATGTAAAAAGGTAAATAAGCAGTCCAATTAATGTTATTATTTTAAATAATGTAATTGTCTGCATTTGTTTTATATCAACTCAACGCAATACTTCAACACTCTACTTCTCATTTGATTTATCACTTAGACGTATATTGGGAAACGTTGTGTATGTTGTAGGGTTTGGTTAAGTGGTTAAACCTAACCCTACATTTGAAGAATTGGTTTCGAACAGTTCCCTTTAGTAATAGCAAATGCTAGTAATAGTACTAATTACAGCTCTGATTTAATGTTTTTCTATTTTTTCGAATGTAATGAACCGAACAACGAATTTGAAAAAAAGGGCAAAGTTTCTCTCAATTCCCAACCACTGAAAGAAAATAGGTGGAAACTAAATGACGAAATGACAGAAAACCTATAATGTAGCAAGATCAATATATATACTGGAACATCCGAAAAGGCTTTAAAATAACAGTGTGCAAACAATTTCCGTCCGTTGACGAAATTGCGCTTCAAAATAATCAATGTAAATACGTGCGAAGTTCAATAGGTCATATAAAAGATAGTCATAAATTAGTTGTTTGTTAGCCATTCTTCTCTTGGCAAATAAACCATCGATACAGCCTTCTCAGACACACATATAACCTTTATATATCTTTCGTTTCTTTTTTAGATAGGCGTGTTGTTTACTGATCGTTCATAGTTCAATTGTTTGTCAACAAACGCCACGGTTTTGTGAGACTAGAAAGCCTACTCCACGAGATAACAATGAAACGGATAAGAGTCTATTAAATATCTTACTAATATTAGTCACCCTTTTACATGGCATAACTTTTGGGTGAATTATTGACTTGGTTTGTAAAATACCTTTGTACTTCATTAAAGAGTATCGCCTCCATTTTGTAATCATTTAAATCAATTAGGTTAGTTAACCACTTGAATAATGTTCACAATAAGCTTAAGGTTGCAGCTAATGTTATCAAAATCCAATTAATAAAATACCGGTAGATGAGCAATTAGAAAGACCATGGAATTGTAATCATTTATTTTTCTTGAACAGGATAATACATCATTCAGTATTGATAGCAACGTTATGTGACCTTCCTGGGAGCAGTCAACGTTATCTTAGTTGCAATACCATTTGCATATTTTTATTTTATTTCCTTGATTCATCGAATGGTGCATCCAAAATTATCACACTTCTTTTTTCTAAAGAGCTCATGAGGGCTTCCGAATCGATGGAGCTCATTTAATACGTTTAATTAAGTTAATTATTATGACGAATTGTGTGTATTATATATTTGTATTGAGTAAATTGGTATATGTACATTGTCCACAGTTGCATCTTTTTTCGGTGCTCAATTTTAGTGTAATAGTTCTCTACTTCCAATACAAAGCGCGTATCGGTGTAAAGTTATTGCTAACAATAATATGAACAATGACTAAAAGTTGTTGTATTTAAATGTCACGTCATTATCAAACTATAATATTTCGCAATGAATAAAATCAACGTTGACATGGAAACAACATTTTGATTACTACACGTTACCATTCCTCATTCCGAATAACATCGTCATAAAATACCGTTCTAGAAACTCAATCGTTAGTAGAGGGCGTCCCTCCACTTCCTGTACTCGACGTGGCGCCTTTCATAGGAACATAAAGATCCATTAAGGTACTCCTGCGTACTTGATACGTCTCGTCTGTCCTCACAGATTCAAACACCTGCAACAGAACGCACGCGAGATGAATATTTAAAAAAAAGTCATATACTTTGGTGTGACGTGGGGTGTGGTGGTTATGTGGGTACATTGACGTGGTGTGGTGTGGTGTATGGTGAATATGGTGTGTTCTTTAATGTGGTATGTAATGTGTTGTGAGGCCTGATATGGTATGGTATGGTGTCTGTGTGTGCTTATTGTGTAGCGAAGAATAGTTACATATTTCGCTTTCACAATCTTGTATCAAACTGTTCCCAGAAATATTTGCATGTCTTAAAACAATATTACATTTATATTACCGCCTCAAAGATATTGGTGGAGGCAACTTTGCATTGTGAATACCGTTTCTACATAGTTTCATTTATTAGCTATTTAAGACGCGACCATTTTGAAGACATTTCCTTTTATCCGGTTTTGTTATGTTCCTTATTTGTTCCTATCCATCTAATCCACGCCATCACTACGACAGCATATATGTCTCGTAAATAAAAATGTTTACCTGCAAATATGATATTTTCAAATCATTGACTGTTGGTCTAAAGTAAGCCTCCGCATCCCAACAAGACAACAACAGCTCGTTTCTGCAGGATAAAACACATTACAGTATGTGAGGTCAAACCGTACAAGTACCAAATGCCCAACATCTATGACTAAGGTAATACATAGCTATTCGACATGGTTGAATATCTCTAGGCAACAAGGAGTACATTCTTAATATGCCTCCGATACGCAGTTTAGTATCTTAAATGAAGTACTAACGTACTGGAGAGACTTCAGGTGACTCGGCCATACGGATTCTGGATTGGGGACGTTGTTGGCATAGTCCGTGGCTCCTGCGTCAGAAACGAACGGGGGTATACCTTTAAAAAAATTAGAAAATAAACACGAGATGTAACTCAAATTGGCAGTCATGGGGTTTGTGTGAAGTCGTATGCAAATCATGTAGTCATATTGTAAGAACTTGTTAAACGTTGATTGATAAATAATCGGCAACGTGCTTGTTAATGCAACGGTTTGCATATTGTGAGCGCTTGACTAAACCTAACAGATTTGAAAAAAAAACGACTCTTTTAGAGTGGTACCAAGTCACACCAAAGTATCAATTTATGAATCATTCTTAGTGACAGAGACGACACTGCAAATGAACGAATTAATTTGCCGTATGACAGCTCCTATAGGAGTGCACGGTTCCTATAGGAGTGCAGTAAGTGCACATACAAGTGCACGGTTACCAATAATATTATACAATATCCCATATTGAATGGCTGATTGCAGTTATTTAGATACAACGCGGCGTTTTACAATATTTTACTCAGATCTCTCACCCCCTGAGAATATTTCCCAAATTAGAACAGCTAGAGACCATACGTCACTCGCCCAGTTGTACTCATTCCGCTGTAGGGCTTCGGGTGCCAATTGATTCACCGACGATAAACCCTGAAACATGAACAAAAGTAAGAGTGACTCTCATTGGCTGGTGAACATCACGTGATAGCCATATCCGTGATAATTAAGTGAGTACAGGAGAGTTGCACTTTCCTTGTCTTTTGAAATGGTTAGAAATAACGATAACTGTTTTTGACCCCAGTTTCCATTTTGTTAAGAAAAAATAACTTGAACATTTGGCTTTTGTTTACGATATGCTTAACGAAAATTAAGGCAACATGCTTGTCACCACGTCATTATTAACTATATGATAAGGTGGTGTCATTGCATACCTTCGCTTTCTTGACTGGGACTACTTTAACTGCATCTTCCGAGAGGCAAAAGTCATAAAGTTTACAAATTCCCTGCTGACTAAGCAAAATTTTCTTTGTTGATAATCCAGGATGTAGAAACTGTAAGAGAGGAAAGCTCATATACAAACAAATGCTTATAACAAACTATCTTTTTCAATATTGCATGAGCTTAGATTACTTTGGAAATTAGATAAGAAGTCTTTAAACCTAATATAATCCAGGTTTACCTACTTGTTGAACATTTGACTTGTCATAAGTTGTTATACAACGATACTTAATGAATGGTAGCCGTTTAAAATTAAATGCACTGATGGAAACACATATCAGCTTTATCGTTTGTGTAAAACATACCCCATAGGAATGGATGGCAACCATGCCCTCTGTTATGTCCAAGACGTATCTTTTAATCTCTGCCATATCAAGGGGTGCGTGAACATGTGTAGCGCCCTCTGTTTCCAGACTTGTGTTAACACGTACATCCAGAGTTTCGCATATGAAGTGTTCTTGAACAAGATATAGATGGGCTGAATAATAGCAAAAAATCATTAATATTAATATAAATTATATTATGAAATTGTAAACTTAAAAGATGGGAAATGATACAAACAAGGAAACTGATGATGTCTTTCCCGATGGAACTAAGACGGTAAGCGTTAAACTTATTTTAACTTAGTGTTAAATGTGGCAACTTTAGAGTAACGAGACAAGACAACAACAGTGAACGAGAGTTTTAGCATTCAGCCTGCCATACTTTCTATTGGATGGTACGATTTAGCTCTACTGGTACATTGCAATGGTGCTCACACGGATGAAGTGTCATAAATCTCGTCAATATTGTGAGAATGTAAATTATTTGTCTGATTACCAACGGTTGCCACAGAAACAAAACACACAGAGAAACTGTTGACTCTACTATCAGACACATTTGTCATTCCGTTAATTGTTACGTGGTGTTTCTGTATCATATTTACATAGTTCATTCCGTATGAATGTTAATACATTTCTCTAATTGCATGATCATTTATTATTTAACCATTGCTTTTACCTGCATCGATGCATATCCCTTCTGCTATTGGAAGATTTCTGTTATTCGGCATTTCAAGCACTCGTTTAACATAATCGTCCCAGTGAAGCTCTTTCTTTTGCAAAGAATTTTCTATTGAGAGAAAAAAAAAGAAAAAAGTAACTAATACTCCTTTTTATCTATGGTAAATCATATGTTATTTTGACAAGTGAACTAAATTGTAATGAAATTAAATAGCAAAGGACTTTCAGAATTTAAAGAATTTACAAAGTTATATCCAATTCTTAACCAATTAATGATTAAATATATGTATATATGTGACCCCCTAACCAGACACGGTCGTAATTAGAACACATTTTGTTTTATCGGTAGAAGCTCCGATAGTTCCCATCCATCTGTTGTAAAAATCCCCCATCTTCATATTCAAGATCAGCCTCATGTCCTTGGCGTAGAATATTCTTCCCTGTGTAGCAGTCTCCTTCACTGAGGAGTAGTACACTACGGAAACAAAGAATTGTAAGATTGAGTTAAGTTATCTACGTAACCACTACTGAGGCCAATGTACTGACGGCGGTATTGGAAACAGGGTAAGACGATTATATCGTTAAAATGGCGATAATGCGGTTACGGTATGATCGAGATGGTTTCTCTGTCATCTACAATATGAACTAAAAGTTACGTCATGTTGATGTTTTAGCTGTAAAGTAGTGAACGTTTTAAGAGTCAATATTATTTAACAATGTTAGTTGGAAATGTTTATCTTTCCATTAAAGCTGAACTTTTAATTTCAAACCCAGTTTTGTTTATATGAAAGAAACCATGATACATAATGACGTATTATATCAGCCAAAGATGTTCAATAATTCCCAGGAGACTGAATCTTGAGAAACCATTATGGAACATATTGCAGGTGCGTGTTCCGGGGGTGAGTAGGGCGCACCCCATTCATTAACCCGACACCAAACAGTAGCTGTTAACACAACATTGACCCAATTGTCGACCTAAGTTTATAGCATGATGTTTCCAAATGCACCAGTAAATGTTTTTTTTTCTCTTGGAGTAATCCCACATCCATCCACATGACAATCTGTTAGAATCACACAAGAGCCACTTCCTCCAATGATTGCTTAGTCCGTTATCCGCCACTGTATATCGTGCATCATATCTCTTAAATGCTAGACAATAAGTCATTTGAATTATTGAATTAAATATTTCAAAACGATACCAACCCTTTATTAAAAGTAAACACAGAAACAGTTTCAAGCATCTACTACTTACCGTCTGAAGAGGGCGCAATTAAATAATTTGCAAAGATTTCCCCCGCTTTGTACGTGCTAGTTTACAGGTCACCAAACCATACTTATCAACTGTTCATCATTGTTTGTTCTTACATATTTGTTTTATGAATGATATGATAACCGCACGTTAGTAAATATTATTTCCTTCAAAAAACAAGGAGGTCCTCTAATTATTTACGTCAGCCAGTACGTCAGCCAGTACGTCATCTGTCTCCCCAGTGAAATGTCTGTCTTTACAATGGATTTACAATAGAGTATATCATTATATTTAAATTGTCATAAACCCATACTTTGTATTCCAAGATTTTTTTCCTCGCTTTTTTTTTAATATGTCATACTTGCGCTTTTTATTAAGCTTACCGTCGTCCGCGCTCTCTTCAACGGAACAGCTAACCATCCCAGCTGTTATTGGAATATCAGGCAATTGCAAACTGCAAATGAAAAATATTTTGATTATAATTTATATCCAGATTACAGGATTTTGTCAGAAAGATATATTACCCTGTTAGGTTACGTCATCATAACAAGAATATTATTATTATATATCAGTATGTTGAATATAAAGAACCTTACTCAGGTGGTCTTGGGCTATCATCATCTGTGTGAGCTGTTAAGAAGTAAAGTAAAATTATATAAATTTGAGCTGAGCATGATGACAATTTCCTTTCATATTGTAACAATGGATTCAAGATATATTTATTTCATAGCATATTATAATGTTTAACGATTCATCATATTTTATGTTGGATAATGCTCTAAGGATAAGTGTTGAATTAGTAAATAATGAGCAATATATTATTATTTTTCTTTGATTTATTAAGAAAAGTGAAGCCGTTCTTTCAGAACCATAATATCTAGCAATCATAAGACAAGTTTACGTATTCAATTCAATTTAGTAGAGCTTCACATATCATGTATATGGTTAAGTTAAACAGAGAATAGCCGTAAATAAGTTCCTTTCATCTTTTTTCTCTTTTGTAGTCCTATACGAAGGTGATCAATCACTCAACATACCAGCGAATGACTTCTCCTTCTGTGATTTCACCGATGATCTGGTACTTTCCATTCTATAGGAAGTCAAAGGGAACGTTGGAAAGTAGTCAAATAAAAAGAGATATTGAAGGTAATGGAAGGTATTAGTGTACATGAAAATATGAGAATATAATAGTAATGAATTGTCTTATTCAAACAAAACATCAAGAAATAAAGATGTTCGGTAGTATTAACAGAACAACTGGTAAACTTGATTAAATGCGACCAGAATATGAAGTAAAATGTTTATCCGGCAAAATTAGCTACTTACACCGACATAGGTTCATCCTCCAAAGCTGCAAAAGAACCGGGAAAATGTTATAGTTCGTGTAAGGTTCATTTAATCTCTGTCGACTATTTGGTGCAAGCATGCCATTACTTGCAACCGTTTAATAAGATTACTGCAGTTTATGCAACTGATCCATAGTTTACAAACACAATTTGATTGGAACCGAATATATAATAAATTGATTGCTATCTTTGCCTGTTCAATATAGATACACTATTTCGACGATTCTATGGGATGTCGTTATATTTCCTACACTGAGCGTAAAATCTCAATAACTTTGACTAATCAAAATGTTACAAAACAAAGCGTCGGCTTAGGAAATCTAACATGTGGCATTTTCGCAAAAAGCGTTCGGTATCGTGCGGTGATTCACGACTAAAACTGCGCAGTTTTAGTTAATATAACCAAGTTTTGCATGTTACCTAAACGACCAGCGGTTGTTCATAGAAGACAGTTCTTCAGTGCGCTAAACATTCGTTTTGTGTTGGGGGTCAGCATGTAAGTGATTAGGTTTTCACGACAAACGAAAAATGGGTCACGTTGGTCGAGTTAAGTTGGATGGCGTGCATTATTGTAAGAATGAACTGTATATACTTGTTTGATATTAGCAAAAGACATCTCAGGTCTGTCGGAAAGTGATCTACGTTAAGCTGTTTTATACTAACTGTGTAACTCAACTCCTTCGTGTATCGTACAGGGGTAATAATAGATAATCGAGCAGTGTGCGTATGCTTTCAACCATACCTGATCAATATTTATCCATGTATAAGTCGTCTCATGTTAATTAATTTCAATTCAACAGTTAGCGATTTCACCACTAGCGGCCGTATTCGTCCAGTATTCGGCGGTTCACGCCTACAACTGACCAGTTACCTCATATGTAGCCAATCAGAAAAGGGGATTCCGTTCATATGTGACATAAGCGAGGACATGTCGTTGGCAAAAACCCACAAAAACGGGTATTTATGAATATCGACAACTATGTTGGTAGAACTGAATGTGTCTTTCCAGTAATCTTCAGCCGGAATTGTGATCTCAGTATATACTTACACGTAGACTGGTTGAGTGCGCTTCCTTTAGTGTGATCTCAGTATATACTTACACGTAGACTGGTTGAGTGTGCTTCCTTTATTGTGATCTCAGTATATACTTACACGTAGACTGGTTGAGTGTGCTTCCTTTAGTGTGATCTCAGTATATACTTACACGTATAGACTGGTTGAGTGTGCTTCCTTTAGTGATCTCAGTATATACTTACACGTAGACTGGTTGAGTGTGCTTATCTCAGTATATACTTACACGTAGACTGGTTGAGTGTGCTTCGTTTAGTGATCTCAGTATATACTTACACGTAGACTGGTTGAGTGTGCTTCCTTTAGTGTGATCTCAGTATATACTTACACGTAGACTGGTTGAGTGTGCTTCCTTTAGTTCTGTTTTCCTTTGATATATCCATGGGAAGTTCCTGGTTGCTATGAAGAATATAAACGTTATTGACATTTAGAATAATTAAATGATGTGTTTTTACTATCATGCATATCCCGGATGAAATAATACACGCTTTTAATATTTCTGAACGAGCCGACGCTACTTCAGTTCAGTTCGATTACAATATAACCGAATGGACTCCTCTATATAGACATTTGGGAGGTGGCATTATTCTTACTCATAACCCATCGTTTAACCCAATATGCTTGAATACGGCCCAACCATGGTCTTTACACAATTGGATTGCTTCTTCATCACCGGACTGATGAGCAGGTTCTACTTTTCCAAGCTAAAAATTTACTTTATGAACACGGAGATATATTTGAACCATAAAATTGGTGATCTCTGGTCGTGGCCGCATGAATCACACACCTTATACCTAACCATGACATAATGTTATTAACCCACTTGATTCGCAATTTGGTATTCGAGAAGAATACTTCATGTAACGATAGAAGTATATTATATTCGTAAGCAAATAACCATACATGCTTAGCCCTTGTTTTGATGACCATTGTGCATACAGGCTGATGAGCCAGTTCTGAACTGCCCGTAATATGAAATTGTTATATTTGTCTGGCAAGCTACCGCGAAAGCCTTGCAAGTTTATCAACGAAACAAAACAAACCAATTCCGCAGTTTGTACCAATCAGTTGCTTCGCCGCATGAATAAAGGCCCAATTATGTATACTAAAAGATTCTAACCTTCTGTATTCCGAATAAAAGAAGATACACTAATTCACTGATACATTTTGTGAAAGCCTATTAATGCTGATCATATATTACTTACACTTGCATCACTGACGCTCGTACAGCTGTGAATAAAATAATCATAAACGCAATGATTGTAACACTAATTAAGGGTTTAACGTTGGATGTGACAAGAAGGCACATGATTTCAAAGATGGAGCGAAATCGTAAATATTTCTAGACTCACTTAAGTCACAGATCTTTTTAAAGGCTCGTGATATTTAAAGAAGGTGCAGGACCCGGTGCCGCTGAAACCAAATTCAAATTTTAGTGGTGTCTGGGGTGCCCCCCTCTAGACGTTAAGTAGCTACGTTGATTTCTGAGTCAGATATTGACTACAAAGTAAATTTATAACTAGGCCTAAACGCAAGGTTGAGCTAACAACGGTTTAAATTCTTTCATGTATTTTGTTGTCTCTGATTTTGACCAAATCGGTCTGACAATTTGCTATACGTGATTGCTTTCCCCTTTTTTTCGTTTTACACTCCATGTCAACGAGACTTATCGCGATTTTGCATTATATTATTAATTGACAAATCAAAATTAAACAACATTATCTGCATAACCAATTAGTGTGGCATTACCTACTAAGAAGGTACAGACTACTGACAGACACATATACTAGTTTGTATCCTCACACCAACCTTTAACTTTGTGAAGGAAGAATCCCACAACACCAAGTAACGATATAACGAAGATGACGGGCATCACGAACAGGTAGGACTTTTGGGAGGACTGCTGTGTTTGGACTTCAGATGTAGGACTTAGCAATTCAGTCGTCGGAGATATTAAAGGTTCTGAGAAAATAAAGGAAAGCAATTTAAAAACCTTTGTACACGTAACGCCTGTTATCACAGTATCATGTACTGTCACGTGACACTTTTTATTCATATATGGATATACTCCTTATGAAATATACACTGATACAACGATATTAACTTAGTTATAACTTTTAAAGTAACACATGGCCATATATGATGGATGCGTCTTTTCGATTATTACAAATTCGAAACGGACATACTTAAGTATCAAAAATGCCCTATAGAGCTATCAAAATGCCCTATAGAGCTATCATAATATTCTCACGTTTACTCACCTTTAACCTTGAACTGGGCTTTTGTAAGTATAGGCTCCCAATACATTCCTACACAGACGCAGGAGATGGTCCCTGTGTTGTCTTCTAATTTAATATTCAACGTGGCGACTGTGTCGAACGTTACGTCATTATCGGTACTGAATGTCGTTATGTTTATTAATGTATCCAATGGCTGGCTTTCATAGAGTAATGTCAGATTAGCCATTGGTCTTGACCCATAAGCGTGACAAGTTATCTGAATGTCGCCATGTTTAACTTCAATGACGTCATCTGGCCGTTTTTGATTGATAGAAAGTACGACAGTTGGTAGAACTAAGTTAAAACAAAAATGAAATATATTTACGCATTTTGTAGAGAATCTTGATAGCGATTGTTTACTGAACGATAAATTGTACACTTTATGTGTGCCTTTTATCACTTCAACACATGTCGCTTTTCATAAGCCTGTGATATTAAGCACTTTATAAGTAATTTCCAAAACAATGAATGAAGACAAAGACAAATTGTATTATATTCCAAATGTCATATTTTGAATTCATTTAGAAAAACGCGCCGATTTGCGTGGGTTTGATTCTCGATGACCTTTTGTTTATGTGGTATAGGTAACGGCTACGGTAGCTCATAATAGCCATACTATATCTCCTTTAGAGTTTGTAAGTTTATAATATATCTTAGTCAAAAACTAAAAACTGAATCTGTACTAGACACAAAATAAAATGAGGTGAAGCTTAGTATTTTCTGTACTTCACAAACTACTTTCCAAACAAACAAAAATGCCAACCTTTTTCTCGTCATTCATCATTTTTAAGATGAGCATATATGACCCTACATCTTTGTGTTCATTACAGTACTTCTTATTTCTTATGAGACATTGTAGTATATTTGTACAACACTTATGGAAACATGAGTTCTATACATGGTATCTCCACAGACACACTGCAGTAATATATTACGTACCATACGTTAAATATGTTATGTCTATACGCTGCCTTGTAGTTACGTTATTCCCTCTGCTGCTCAAACAAGAGATATTCCCAGATATCTCCGTTAACTGACCAATGTAAGATGTTGTAGTATTATATATTTTGATTCCTTTGGTAATCATCTCAGATGGATGAAATGTTTCCCCGTCGATTTCCCATAACAGTTCTACGGAAGGTTTGGCTCCAATTGCGTGACAAACTAGTGGTATATGCTCTCCAAATGGCACCTTTACGCCAGACTTGATGCGATATCCATTCAATGTTAGCAATAATTCTGGAGAAACTAAAACAAAAATGGCAAAAATGGCAACTTCGAATTACGTTTCCTAAATTTATAAATATTTGTCTTATGTTTATTGTTCTAGCTTTGACATATAACTATATTTCATCGTATTATTGTGCGTACTTAGCATTGACTTGTCAACTAACAAACATATGCACGACAACATGCTAACAGTGTGTAAAGTGTGTAAATGTAAGCAAGCTTCAGCGACAAATCAATGTACTCTACTTTAAAATATTATAATTTAATTATTTAGCACATGCAGAACTACTTTCTTACGCTCGAAGACTTCGGTACTCTTAAATTCAATTTGTACTGATTATTAATGCTCATGGTAAGTCACTAATAGAGGGTATTGGGTAAATCCTGGGTTTACCAAATACTTTGTTTAAAAGGTATGCTGTTAGTACGTTAGCATGATGTTGCCCTAGCATTATGTGGTTTGAATAACAATTCCAAACGTATATAAAGTAAAATAACACATTCTTCTTTTAGAGGATGTTCCAACTATTGGTGACATTATTTTATCGATTATATGACAAGTTTGTAACACCTTTGTCGTGATATAGGACTACATTTAACAATTCAAGGATCGCAACCTGACTTTATTGATAACGAATGATTGGTGATGTTTAACTTGACTGTCTAAGATTTGATCAGGGATACAGTCCTTGAGATTAATTAATATTACAATCGTGGCCTCCTCCTTCTCTATCCCTCACCCCTCCCTTCCCCTCCTCCTCCTCACAAGCAAGTCCATCATACTATTTTCTGGCCCGTCCTACCCTTTCACTAGTACACAGTGCTATCCCTGTGATAGCCGATCACTTAATTCATGGGTCACTTCTTTGCCAACATTATTGTTTATTTATTTTTGTTTTTATTAAACCTCTAACGAAATTAACTTCAACAACTTCCTTGCTACATATTTCAGTGGTCGGCCATGTTGAAAAATAACTCACCTTCCACCTCCAGAGTGTAGTTCTGCCTTGGCATAGAATTACAAAAACACTGGTACGTTCCTTCATGTAAAAGTGACACGGAACTAATAAATAAAGAGTTATTGGGTAACAAGGAGACGCTTCCAGTGAGAACGTTATCTCGAGGTACAGCATTGTAATATAACACAACGTTGTCAAACTTCCAAGTCAATAGCTGTTTAATGCTGCAGCAATTGTCCAATAGAACTGGTTCTGTTGATTGGGCAGTTCGCTGAATTGAAAGCATAGCTACAGGAGTAAATGCAATCAACAAAACATGGATAATTAATATCAAGATATACATTTCTAAAACCTCTACAGTTAAAATCGTATTTTCATCCTTGCAGTAGGCTAAATAAAATTAATACAGGTTCATGTCACAAAATATTGCTACGCTGTAGAGGAGTTCTTCTGATAGAATGAGTTTTCATTTAATGATTGCAAATTAACTTTCAATTTCACTTTCATAACTTTTGTAATTTGTTACATTGGTACGGAGTCTTTTAAGTACTTAATAATACTCAATGTTTATGAATTCTTTTCAACGTTGTTGTTGTGGTATATGCTCTGGCAATGCAATTTGGCAAAATTATCATCCTTCTCTCCCCTGCAGTATTTGGTGATTGCTTTTAATTCCCTTCGAGTAGCGTACATATATTAAATATTGTTGTTAAGTGTAAGTTGATCTTTGTTGATTTACAACGTTTGTAATCCAGGTGTCTATCCTTCCCCCATTTACCGCCCACAACCTACACCTGCATGTTACGCATCCGTTCATAATGCTAACCACAACACACACCTGCATGCTACGCATCCGTTCATAATGCTAACCACAACCTACACCTGCATGCTACGCATCCGTTCATGATGATAACCACAACCTATACCTGCATACTACGCATCCGTTCATAATGCTAACCACCTGCTTCGAGAATACAATACTACTGTTACCAAATAAATCGTCCGAGAAAAAGATGCAGTTGTGAACACGTTGCGGAATGACATATAACCGTGTTTCGGGGGAATACTTACACGCTAAATATATGACTATAAGCCATGGGTTCATTTAACAGTGGCACGGGCCTTTATTCGGTCATAACATACCGCTTTATGGTTAGTCAGTTTATTAGCTAGTTTAAAAGTCGATGCGGTATCCTCAGTGTCAGGCAATTAAAGCGATCCCCTTGATAAGTGTTGTGATCTTTATAATTATAATATTATATATTATTTGGTAAAAATCAAAATGTTTTAAGGAAGACCCGATTGCGTGAGGAGTTTTACTGAAACGTTTGTGATACACTGTGTCCCCGTTACACATTTAACTTCAATTAAGTTAGTGATACGTTGAGCTCACCATGTTGCTTTGAATTGTAATTGTCTAATATTACGCTATAAATAATCTCCGTCAAGCTCAATACTGAAAGTGATTAAACTACTTATTCAAATTCCTAAGTCTTGGCATAGAGCCAGCCAATTACACCGTTAGGAGATGTTAGCGTGGCTCACTCTTATTTACATATCCCTCAATGAGTCCAATAGTTTATTTTCGTTTTATTAAATAAAATAGATAATTCTGGTATCCAGTGGACTTTGGCACGTAATTTAGGTGTACCGATATAAAGCACCTAGTAAGTATTATATATTCTGCAACACGATATGTTGTAGTGTGCTGTTAGTTAGGTAGCCTAACATAATCAACGCCCTACTCAAGCACATATTGTTTATGTTATGTTACGGCTTTAATGAACGTTCAACCCTCAAATCATATAATACATTGTTATTATTTAAGAAAGCAAACGTGAAGGATATAGCATTAGTTGAGAATATCGTATGATCTGTTGGACGGATACGGCAGCATATTACGTGAGTAATCGTAACGTATAGCATACTACCTGAAATACAATTACGTACATGGTACAGATCGATAGGTATTAGATGTAACATTAAAATATACAACATATTAAGATATATTATATATTAAGATTCTTATATTGTTTCACCTTTTTCGTCTCTTGTTTGTGTTTAATGGGAGGGGAGGTGGCATACTTGCACAAGTTCTCTTAGGGCTCCAATGCTTTTCATTCAGAATTTTTTTTTTTTAGTTAACAAATTGGAAATCACTCTGTTCTTTGTGTGTTGCTATTGTATTCTTCTGATTTTGCTCTTTTGCCCATGAAGGTAGAAGCTTGATTCTTTAACGTGACTGTTTATGTGATGTATCTGAGAAATTTTGGAAAAGTTCATTGCTTTAACTTACCCATGCTGCTACATTCGGATATAAACCATCGAAAGTTAAAGGTAAAAATACCTATTTGGATTTTCTGTAATATACAGTTATTAACACACTAAATTGTTACACGGCGTAAATTAAAACGCATATCTGTAAATTGTCTCTTAACTATCTGTATCACGTTTCCAGAGTGAACATAGTTCCTGTATAGTTCAAACGTGGAATATGTTCTGCCTTACTAAATATCAACGTCGTAGTTAGCATTGTATTGTAGTGACAAGGAGAAGACAGCTCAGCTCGTGTCTGCTATTAAGAAACCAAAAATACTACAGGAACTAAGGTTATATTGGTATCTGTCATACTTTTGTATTAATACCATAAGTAATAATATTTGACATATTTATACATATTTCATATACTAATAACATACACTGAAATTTGATCAAGATGAGATATTTTCTCCCAACCTAAATATGCAAATTGTGTTACCCACTAGTGACGTATGTAACTGATCATGCTAACATCCGGGCTCTTTACACTTTGTGAAAACCACATGAAATTGAATTCATGATATCATAATGTACACTGTGTCAGGGCTATGACCTTTTGCTGTTCATCCACGAAAAATGAATTTACATCTTATCTTTGTGACAGGGAGACTGTCGGTCTAATTATTGGCTATTTTATATTTATTCATTACCCGTGTCCTCCTTCCAAGTTCGTATTTTTGGCCTCATCGCTGGCCATTTCATATTTATTCATTACCCGTGTCCTGCTCCCAGTTCGTTGTATCAGTCTTTTAGAACTAATTGTTACTTTCTCGCATCTTGGTTAGGCTGTAAATAGCTGTACCTTGTGAGGCCTTTTCCATAGTATTAAGTAAGCATCACCCTAGTAGTAGTAGTTATATTAACATCATCAAAGAAAGGTAATTAAGGTATGTGATATATTGGAAGCGAGATGAATATGAAATCATCGAATGCAATATGTTTGAACAAACAACCTTCGCTTCCAAAGGACTTCCTTCACCAGCTTACATAAAAGTTAATCGTTTGGTTTATTATGTCTATAATTGAAACCAGTAACGTTATAATCTATATAAGCGTATCATGTTGATAGACAAGTTGCATTATATACATTAATAGACTTCCAGAGGGAAAGAACCGGCTGCAGCATTTAGTACGGTTCTTCTTAAAGAGCCCAGAGTATTGAGTTATTTTCAATCTTGAGTAAACTTAAGGGTAACGTAAAACGCCCTGAATGATATAAATCCAACTCTACACATTTTACAAGGCCAAACATGATCGTTCGATGTTTTTCTTCTTCTTACTACAGCAATAACAAATACGGTCCCTACCCATGCGTCTGTGCAGTACAAATACGGTCCCTACCCCTGCTCCCCCCTGGCTACGTCCCTGCCTACCCATGCGTCTGTGCAGTATATTTCATTCTTTTTACAAAACGAAAGTTTACTTTGCATAGCCTATAGAATATTTGTATCGTGGGTGGATTGTAGAGAGCAAAGTTCAACGTCTGTGTCTGTTGCATTGTATTCTGTTGTAATGCTGAACGAGATCTATGAACAAACCAAATTTATCCGCAGTATTAGTATAGTAATATCAATAGTGCATCGCTTCCACACTCTCAGCTACACCTAATCATTTATTTTATTAACAAGGTTTGAAGGTCACTTACTAACTATAGTTTCCATTACAATAAATCTTTCTTCTAGTGCACATTGTGAACTTACAGAGTGAAACACCACATCTAAAGGCTACCATAATGAAACAACAGCACTGTCTTAGTCATTCCATAGGCCTTCTACTGTTGGTTTCAGTCGGTAAGTATATAATATAATGATGTATCTATGTACACTGTAACGATAACCAATCGTAACAATTTTGAACGTGTCATGGAATTTTAGACCCTACATAATTGATGTACTTTAGCACGAAACATTCATGGTGCAATGCTGTAATTTTGACACCTTTGCAGCACCTTAGACTAGAAATGTCGTCTATAACAATGATTTATATACAAGTGATAAAGCACAGCTTATTGGTGGCATGCATATTTGCATTTGTTATCGATTATATAACCATTTTTGTACATAATTCGGGTTTGTATCTTCTTATTTAGTGACCTCACTCGACGAATGTGAGTCCCCTCAGTACCTTGAACTAGGAAAGTCTGGAGTCGTACGTTGTACCTTTGATGGCGGATATCACAGTGTTTACTGGTACAAAAGTACCAACATTATCGGCCAGAAACCATTCATAGAAGACACACCTACTGGTAAAGCTGGTCCTGGATACGAATCTGGGGAATTTGACATCAATGAGGATGGGTCTTTAATAATAAATGAAGTCATTTTGGGACACGAAGCAACATTTACTGTAACAACATTTCACTCGGCCGAAGACATCCCTCCAACAATATCAGTCAATGTAAACACTTTTGGTAAGTCACTCTTTACAATGCAGTGATACTGTGGGATTATGGACATATGATACGTTGACTACCAGATGTTAAAATTACCCGCTGATCAAATGTTATATAAGAAACCATTATCCCGTTTCAATATGTAATTTGCTCTTGGGGTTTGTGTATAAGGTGGTACTTCTATTGTACTTGAAACATAATACCATGTATTAAAGACTTTTTTGCTTTTGAACATAAATTGTTTGTTAACACGTAAACTTTGATTCCACCCAACAGTGAAACCGGTACCAGCAGTTCCTCTCGTCAGTTATTGTTACAGCGAGGATAGTGTCTGTTTCATTCGATGGGATCAAAATTCAGATCTTACCTGTACAATTCAAGAAGTGAGGCCAACTGCTGACTTAAGTTGGCAACTAAGGACAGCCGATGGTGACAAAAGTCTTAGTTTTGAAACCTTAGTGACTAATGAAACTCTTACACAGACCATATCGATTTCTATTATTGATCCTGATGTGTACTCATCACAATTGTCTCAACTCGTCTGCAAAGCACATCTTCACTTAGATATACTGCAGAGATATGAGACAGTCGTTTTTGTTTATAACACTGGGATAGAGGTGCCCATTAATCATGTACATAATCTAAAGGTGGAGAGACATAGCTTGGTCAGGATCCCTTGCCCAGAAGGAGAAGTCAGTGTATCGCTAGTTGTTTGGGAGAGACTGGTAGAAGACAGCAGATATGAGAGCCTGGTCTTCGGTATTTATTCAAACACGGATGAACTCACACAACTATTATCTGAAGGGTACACATTGGGGGATAATGGTACGCTAATTATATCCTCTGTAGGGGTACACCATGAAGGTGTGTATACATGCACATACAGCAATGGCACACAGGGAGGAGTGGCACACTACGACCTTAATGTCTATGGTACGTTTGAAATTCTCTACACGCAATCAATCATATTTTGTTAAATAATTTTCGATAAGCGTTTATTTTTCAAAACGCTCTCTGATGTCTCAACATTGATATTTAGTTACGAAGCCGTCGATGAGAAGTAACACTACAGCTACCAATTTGCATCCTTCACTTTGCTGTTTTTGTAGTAAATAAGACAGTAGTAGCAGTGGCGTGCGAAGTGGGGAATGGAGACAGGGCCAATGGTACCTCGCTTCAATTATCTTATCTTTGACAATCCTTCGGGGAGGCTTATAAAATTATTTCGGGTCTACACCACCCTGTTCAACCTCAAGCAAAATTAATTTCAGAAGTATTTAGTAGCACAAAGTTCCGCGTTAAGACCTATTAATATACCTAACTTAAATATGCCCCAGAATGCACCATTTGAAACTTTCATTTTGTTTCGTGCCACTACCTCTATCAGTTTAGAGAAACTATGATCGTTACTTCTTATATGTATTTCAGTATACCCAGTTCCAGCATATCTGGAGATTGAAGGTTGCAACCATGAACAGTATTGTAGTGTGACGGTTATGGAAACAGGAAGTCTAACCTGCAAGGTTAGTGGAATTCGGCCGGAAGTGAATCTTGAATGGAGAGGAATCAATGATGAATCTTCTGAGAAAATAGAGTTATATAACCACCAAACAAGTACCAAATCCAAGGGTGACACAACAGACATCATACTCACCGTTGACTACATGATCACACAAACGGCTGAAGAACAGAGACTAACATTGGAATGCAGGGCAACGGGGCAATATGCTGACCAATTCAAGTTGACAACCCATATAGATTTATTGGTTGGTAAAAGTAAGTAGACATGCTAATTCGGAACATGAAAAATTAAGGATTGATACAGGCTTCCATTCCAACACATCAATCTAGTTGTTTACCACAGTTATATATATATGTCCAAGGAGTAAATTATTGAATTAGATCACTCTATTTCAAAAACAGCACAAGCATGAAACATTTACCGTTGTTACTGTTGGGCTAATTTAATGCATTTTCTTTAAACGATATAGCAAGTTTGTAGCGAGTCCATAAATTGGCTGCTATGTTAGTAGAATATAATTCTCTACTCTAATTACCATTTTATAAAAGAACATTTCGAAAACAACTAATAATAACATAACATGTACCGTGACAAAAGCCAAATGATCTAAATCATGTGTAATTAAATATTAAGCATGACAGGTAACTGTACAGTAGCCAATGGTTTTATAGGTCGATACAGTAAACTTCAAAATATTATAACTTAATGAAGATCAAAATGATCTACCTTTGTGTCTCATTTCTACAGCGCATTGCAATTTGCCACAATTGTAACACCAACATCTCAATTATGTTATGCATATAAATATTTGGTTCCAGTAGCACCGTCTTGCGTTATAATGTAGCTTTGTTTTTTGAACGTATTACGAATGCGACCCGTAGCACCACGGCTATGATATATTGCTATCTCGTTCTTTGGTGGGTGCCTCTTGCTGTTTATGTTGGAAGCTTTAGAAGAGAACATGATATAAAGTACTTGGCTATTATACCATACTGTTCAAAAGTAACCAGTACAAAGTAGAATTTTTGTTCCTTAGCTATATTGAAACGTCATTAGTACAATACACTCATATGCTGTTACCATTTCATCTTTCATATATCAAGGGATCCAGCCTACTGAAGAGCCATTAACTGATGCAACCAATCCAGTACCTGTCATAATAGCAGTTGTCTTAGTCGTTGGGCTACTTGTCATAGCTTTGGTGACGTTTTTAGCCTGTAGAGGTAAGATCATGAAACTCAAATTACTGAACGGTTAGTTTTCTTAGTAAATGATTAGTCGTATTTCTAAACGGTTAGTTCTCAGTCCCTTAGACACACTCAGTAACATTTGCACTTGTCACAGACAAGTCCATGTCCATCATAAAGCAAGATCGGATTTACGGAAGGAAACAAACCTTAGTGGAGCAAGGGCCTTAGAGTAAGTACAATTGGATAGAGACTTAGTTGATGCAACCAGGTATAATATAAAGTATAAAATGTATCTACGATGAATAGTGTTCTATTATATATTTACAGTATTTACTTAACATCTGACTGATTTAAGTACGTTGTTCCATCTCTTTACAGTTTATTGTTCACGAAGTAAAGAACACGATGATGAAGAGGTAAGCTAATAATTGGGGCGAAATCGCAAATCAAATATATAATACATCGTTAATGTGGTGGCGAGAATCATGGTGGTTACATGAATACTGCTACGATTGCTTCAATGCTGTTGGTATAGTGTTAGGCACTGTGTTATATGATATGTAGAAACGTGTATAGGAATTTCAACGCCCATCGCTTATCATATTTCCATGTCATCATATTGGTTCGTTGGTTTTTGGTGTTGCTGCTACTGAGGTAAGATTACCCTTCTCGTATAGCGTGAGGAACAAATATTGATCTTGTTTATGTTCTTATGTCCTCATTTTATACCCTCGCCGTTGTTGGTTATACCTTAATTCTAACTATGTATTGCCTGTTATTCGTTCCGTTCCTTTATTTCAGAAAATGCCGATGATGAAGACTAAAGGTATATATGTATTTCTTTCGTCAAATTGTACTGCTGTGATATGCTATTGAGAATTAGATTAGACTTTAAGGACATGACTTTTCGTTTGTAATATGTACTAAACTTCCGATCAGTTTTGACGATGATTTCTTTATAAACCGATAGCTATGAGACATTATTTTATGAGCAGTGTATAATCGCATTAAAACAAAAACATGTCTGTGACAACAGAAAATAACAAGCTTGTATTAATCAGCCTTCAACAGCAATCATTTAGCTTGTATTTACAATATAATTGGTTATCAATAAAGTAACCTTTAGTTGGTTGTGTCAAAGGTTAACTTCTATCCATTTTTTTGTATTTTCAGATTTGAAAACAAAGTTAATAGAACAGTTGAAAGAGACCTACAACGTCATGTATTCGTCATTAAAACCAATTCCTTACTTAAAGAACAAGATGTATTCGGTGAACGAGTTATATGTCGAGGGCGGTATTGAATGCCTCTTGGGTGAACGTAGCACGGATAAAGTTGACAAGTGGGTCGACATCGAATCATATCAAAACATTTTCTCTGATC
>JAIPMN010018523.1:0-10444 GCA_020650975.1 Apostichopus californicus
GGTTCGAGCCCTGGCCAGATCATTGCGTTGTGTCCTTGGGCAAGGCACTTTATTTCCATTGCCTCTCTTCACCCAGGTGTATAATTGGGGACTTGCGAGGTGACTTGTAAATATAGTTGCGTGCGCCGGTTTGTGGCTGCACCCTATGGGAAGTCCCCCAGAGTACATGTGGCTGTGGTGCCCCAGGAGAGATTGTTTGAATTGTACACACTTTGGTGTGTAGGTGTGACAAGTTACCAATGACCAGGGCTAAGTACAGCGCGGCGAGACTGTATTGTAAGTTGCGCTATTAAAGAACTGTTTATTATTATTACAGGGATGCCTTTCAGTTTTACTTATGTGTTCACATTGTTGAACAAAATTTGGAACTAAAGCGGCTATTTTTCTTTCAATTTTTTTTTTTTTCAGAGTTTTAATACAGTAATGATCTATTCTTCTTGATCAGAATATTCCTTCATTTGCACCTGATTTTGTCAAATATTTCTATCGTTGAAGGGTCAGAAACACTTTCTGCTAGATATGCTGTAGGATATCTGTGTTCATGCTTCTTTAAGCCTGATTTCTATCGTTGAAGGGTCAGAAACCCATTTCTGCTAGATATGCTGTCATATAGCCGTGTTCATGCTTCTAAAAAGCGTGATTCAAGAAGTCAAGTGAAACCTAGATATTCTGCTTGAAAGTAGCTTCTTACCTTTCATTAAGTACAGTTAACTGTGCCCATCTAGCGTACTTCCTAACCACGTTGACTTTATTTCCTATTCGCGGTACCAGTTTACATTCTTCCGAGGTGTAATTGAAACGAATAGTGCAGAAGGTGTTTCATCCTTCTGTAGATGATCCGAAAGATACAAAGTTTGCAACACTACATTAAAGCATTATGCTTTAAATCTGGGAGTTGGTGCCTACCGCTAAGAATTTGCAGGATTTGGTGTTTTTATATTCAAAAGCTGTTTCTCTCAGCCAGTGAAACAGATGAGTGATAGTTTGGTGTAATTTCGTCGTGTTTTTTGGCTATCATTTTGAGAGAAGAAAAGGAAGGTATTCCGAACTGTTTGTGTTCATTAGCAGAATTATTTTGATGACAATTGCAACATCGGCGTGGACATTTTCACAAAAGTCCAAATGTCCCCGTAAAAAAGATTGACTGGCACCTCTATAGAAGAAAAGATAAGATGGTTCAAAGGGGTTGTTACCATCACCAGACATGAGCTTTTTCCGCGAATTCGCGGAATATCCGTGACTTCTTTTCTATCTCGGGGACAAAAGTATTATCCTAACACACTATAGCATACGCAAACTGGAGCCTATACCGCAATTTTTGCAAAGTTCCGTGATTTGTTTTTTTTACGCCAGGCTCATCCCTGCACCATACAGGTCAGAGTATTTTATCCTCATGTTGCTGATTTAAGTCCTGAAAATAGTAGTTTGCTCTTTTCAGGATATGTTGATAAAATAAATTTCCAATCCTGTATTTCTCTTTTATCCTTTGCTTTAAACCGGTGTTGTCTTTTTCTTTTCTTCTGTGTTTTGACGACATACATTAACTAGCAACATTCCACTCATTTTCCTCAACAGGTACCGAGCAGCTAACGTCTTCAGTGTTACTCTTGCCTGCGACCATCGCGTGGTCGATGGTGCGGTCGGTGCCCAGTGGCTGCAACATTTCAAAGGTTTCCTACAGAAACCTCACACCATGCTCTTATAGGCCCGGTTTGACGATCTAAAAGAATTTATCTTGCAAAACTCACCCGAGTTCGAGGAATATGTGAAGTGAAGTGATACTGCCCAACAAAGGAGTGATAACTGAGAGGTTTACCTAATGCAGCCCGTAACGGAAAGGAGTTCCACGTTAAGCTACAGAAATGCTTTCCCATAAAATTCAATCGAGTTCTGGTACAATACGTCCCTTGCTTTGGTCATTCTTTATGCTGATTATGATTCGGATCATTGTAATTTATGTATAAGCTCATGAGGAATCATCATTGGAGGTATGGTAACGATTTAGCCAGTATTTGGCCAAAAATTGAGCTTGGTATGGTCAACTATAAATCTGTTTTGTAATTACTTTTCAGTAAATTTTCTCACCTCTGTCCCAACTCTTGATGGGATAACTCCTTCACGAGGGATGTTTGGTGACACGTGAAACTGACATGATGATTGCAAAGCCTACACGCCCCCTCCCTGCTCCCCTCCCCCCTCTCTTTATGTTTGGAAAAGCTGTTGTGATCATTATTTTTATATTTTATTCTCTCCATTCATAATATGCCATCAGTCTTTGATGTTCAGAGGTATACAAGACCGATTTTATTTTGGAATAGAACAGTGCATACAGAGGAAGATGGCCAGAAGCTTAAGAACTTTGCATCCCCCAAAGTGGACTTTACTGCCCACATACTTAAAAGCTATTTCTGCATTGTGGGAGCCTCTGCACTCCCCCCCCCCCCATCCCTCCTACTCCCTCCCCTCTCAACCCAGTTACTCTTATGACCATGTTTATGGTGCTTTTAGTTGTAATCATGGTATCCTTGTTTGAAAACTTGATACAAAATGTTGTTCACCTTTTCACTTCATGCAAGCATTTTGTGAAGTGTTTGGTGTAACAATATCGATATTTTTGTCAGTCAAACAATTTCTGTTTGCCAAAATGTATATATGGGAACAGTGCCTCTAACCCTTGCGACTGCAGTTGTGCTAATACTAATATCGATGCCTTTTTCTTGTATTTGTTTTTAAACCTGTTATTACCTGTTAAGTTCAGAACACTAATCAGAGTCTACCAACACAGCTCTACCTCCACAATTTCCAAAAAAAATATCTTAAAAATTATTAATAAACAACAATGACAAGTTGAAATGAAATTTTTTAAAAATTCCAAGGAATAGACTCATTCTGTTTCTTATATTGATCCTATTGTAGTGAAGAATTTATTGGAATGTGTACACAACTGTAATAAAGATTTTATCATCCAAAGAAATTTGGAGAAAGTTTGAAAATTAATTTGCAAGTTAACAGGTTGATGAATACTGACGCCTTGCTTTGCAGTTATGAGTGGGAATTAAAAAGAAGATTTTGTCACGCTGGAAGTTCCTAAAGGTACTTTTTAAAGCTCACTGCAGCTAATGAATTGTTAAGAGAAAAGAGTTGGGGTAGTTTTAGGGTTGTATGACTTGCCGACCACTGCCCTCGGGCTTGTGCAAATCATTTCCATTGTTATGATAAATACACAGTAATGATGAGATTCAGAGGTTTGGCCGTTTAGTATTATCATTGAGTATTATTGATTATTACCGACCTTTTAACCATTACGTTTAACGAGTGGCACGTAAATGCAAAGAGATCCTTTCGATCAGAGTTGTACCCGTTCCAACTCGAAGGAAATTTGGACTCGTAATTGTTATGGAATGAATCTAATTCCTACAAGATGACCTGCTGTTAATGGTATCAGTCTTCAAACTGACATCATGCCAGGCCCTTCCATTTGGTCTTCTGCACCTACCAGATTCTAACAAAATTTTAAAACCAGTCAGCATATTTTTTACTATTTGACAAAGTCAAATCGTGTATTGTACCTAAAGATTATTAAGGAGAAAAAGTTATTATATGAACCTCCCTTTACTTGAGTTGAACTCACTCTTTTTGTCGGGGTGAAAATAAAGTTTATGTCGATTTGAAGACGACTTACTTCCGTTATCGTTTTCTTGCCTTTTAGTTAAAAGCTGTTTTTATATGCATTTACATTATAAATACACACTGACTGATACCTGCCTTTACAGCCTATATCATACCTTTCACTTTTGACAGGTTGTCTACAATCACACTGTTATATCATGAGATGTTTCTTTTCCAACGGCAGGAATAAATGGATAAAAGTAACCAACAAAAGTGCAAGAGATCAGTTAAGGTTGTCTTGATAGGCTTCAGTTCATTCTTTAAAGTGGAATGTATGATATGGCTTTAACTTCATCTAGTGGCAGCTTTCAAAGTAGTCTGTGATCAATATCATCATAGAGCCAGAGTTCCATGCAGTGGTGTTTGCAAGGGAAGGGGAGGAGGGAGGGATAACCCATCTACAGCTGTACATCCCATTTTCAAACTACCACCAAAATACATTGATTAGCACCTTGCATTTTGACCTAATTCAGTGTCTCCATATGACCCAGAATGCAATATGTGATGTCTATTTTTTTTATTCTGGAAGAGGGACCCCCTCCCCATACATGGGAGTCGACTTAAACCACCCCAGGGCAACACTGCCTCCTTTATAAAGTCCTTGATTTGCCTGCTGGCCTTTCCCATAACTGTTCAATGTCCCTTCCTTACTTTGTGAAATTTATCATCAAAAATAGTGGCAGGCATAAATTTTCAAGTAGTGTTTAAAAAACTGCTGGGTGGCATTCAGAACTGCCAGGGGGGCGGGGGGTGGGGCAGCTGCCCACCCGGTGTGAGCAGATCACTCTTCATCAATTTTGGGGAGTTGATGAATATCCCAGTGTACTAACGGCATATTAGCAGATGTGACCATTTATTCGACCTTGCATCCCCCTTCACCCCCAAACTGCCTCTACTAGCTACGATAATGATACATTACAGTAAAGACAAACAGATGAAATAGACGAAAATTGATCAATTTCAAATCTTTTCAATGACTTAATCTTTTACATAATACGTAAATAAAAGTTGATTGAACAACACAAAGCATACTGCTGTGTCCAGATCTAATCAGCCCTGCTGAATATGCAACCTTAACCATCCATTAATCCTTCATTAAGAAAATTGTGTATTCCTGACAAAAGAAGGAATAATTATGAGTCCGGCAAATAATCTCATGTACTCAACAGAAAAACAAGACCCTCCCACATCCTCTGTACTCAGAACAGGTTAAATCATTTCCCCCTTATAATGCCCCCCCCCCCCATTCCAAAAATAAATTACCATTATTGAATATTAGTACAAGCACTTATTTCTAGCACTGGGATGCACTAGGATATATACTCTAGGAGATACACAAAGTTTTCAAAAAAATTGCCATGAGCATCAGTTATATCTTTCCAGGGTGAGTAGGAGTAAACAGGAACTTATGTCAGAATATGAATCAGGGGTCACTACAAGTTTGGATTCGCTCGGATTCGTTCGGTCACTTGCAACTCGATCGTATTTGAAAAGTTATCCCAATAGGTGGTGGGGGCCTCTCAATAGGTCACATTGTCACAATTTCATACACTTTCAGTATCTTGAGAGCTGTTTCCTGTACTGTACCTCTCCAGGGCTTGTGAAAGTAACAAACACAAAAATTTCAGGACATCTGGTTTCCAAGACACTTCTTAGACCTGTCCCCCATGCTGCAGGATGTTACCACAGTGCAAGATATTGCCCCTACCAGAGGCAGCCGTATGCCCCAGTCTTACCTAAATCCACCGTAGCGCTGGAGCAGAATAATTCTGGAATGTTTGTTAGATCTCACAAATGTACGGCAGTCTCATCAAGTTCTTCAGAAAGCGATGAAGAAAGATGACAAAACTGATGGTGAAACTCATCGTCCCGTCGCCAAAGACTTTCCTGACTACTGTTATGTACAAGCATCGATGCAAACACCATCTGTCAATTCCTTGTTGTCCTCCGTTCACTTGGCAACTTCCGGTGTGCTGAGACCGTACTTTGCTTTCATTTTGTCGAGTTCGGCTTGTTTCTTGTCCTGATCAATCTTCTTAAATGCCTGTAGAGAGGATAAAGGGGATGATAAGTTACAGCTCGAAGCAGTAACATGAGTTAAGCTGAAAGCAGGACTAGATCTTTTCTCACATGTTACGCAAGATACAGTACTGTCGTACAGTACCTTCTGACCGGTACTCTCTGCCACCCCCCCCCCACACTTCCCCTTAAGCAGTCCTTGTATAGGGTTTACCAACAAGAAAGGGCTGTCTGTAATCGTTTTGATACTATTGGCAACAGCAACAGTGTCTACAACCCAGTATGCTGTGGTAAGAGTGGTATGTACATTTACAGTAGAGCAAGAGGCCCAGGTTAAAATGCCTGTGGAATTGGAATTATGGTCATAAAATGTGTTTACACACATCAGTGGGAAACATTCATCAACAAGAAGATAACAGTCTTCACTATTGCTTTGTATTTTACAAGGGGAGGCTTTGATGGCTGGTGCAAATAGAAAACAGAAAATATTTTACAAACAAAAATTAGTTTGCAGACTACTTTTGGGACAAAATATTGGTCTGCAAACTTTAGAAGATGTAGAAAGGTACTTGTATAGGCTAAAGTTGGTATCCCCCCCCCCAACCTCAAAAAAAAAAAACTCACCCTATTGGCTTGGTAGTAAAGGACAACAAGGTAACGACCACAGACGTTAAATCCAGATAAATGGTCGCAGGCATTTTTGGCATCAAATATGTCTTCGTAAACAACATACGCTGTGCCCTTCGTCTCTGCTGTGTTTCCTCTGTAAGAGAGATAATTAAAGAGGGTTGCATTTCTCAATTTGTAGTGCTGTTTTCAAAGAACCTGGTTGTAAAATAGCAGTGAGTCACTGCCTCTCATTCAATATAGTTTCTCCTGAATCACAAATGCAGTTCATCTGAGACCGAGAAAAAAAAAATTCTTAACATTGGAAATAATCCCAGTTTATATCCAGATTTCTCACACTGTAACAAGCCAAACATACATGCAACAAGTTAAAAAGTTTTAACCACAAGTATAGTTCATCTATATATCTGTGCATGGTTGTGAGGTACTGTGTGTTTCAATTGTAAAACCACACAGCACCTGTTAACTGTACTGTTCAATCAATTGTATCATGATATCGGTATCACTCCAGATGGTCATATTTACTATGTACAGTAACGCACATTTGTAGTTCAACTAAAGTTCTGTACATGTTCACTGCCTTAGCTCCAAGATTATAATCCGGTACTCACACTCTTATTTGTCTGATGCCTCCATACTTTCCAAAGATATCGTACATTTCTTCGGCGGTGATCTTGTAGGGTAGATTTCTGACATAAAGGATCCGATTTACTTCAGGGGGTAGTCTCACCTGTGCAAGTAGTGAAAATAGGTATCACAATAAACACAGTTGGTGTTCGATCGGGACGGAAACTTTCTTTTATGGGACACAATTTTTTTTAGGGGACTTGCATCCCTGGGACCCATACTTTTTTCTCTGGTAATGTTACTGGCTTTGGGGTTTTCTCTCACTTTGTTCCAACCAATGTTTTTCTCTGACCTATGCTGAGAACCCCAGCTGGACAGTATCTCGGCCACAGATAACAGTCTACTATAGCCAATATAAAGTTCTATCCTGTGCTGTAGCATTGTGGTTTCATAGATGGTTTGACCAAATTCTCTCGTAAAGAGAGAGAATTATACTTGCAAAGTTCGGGAGCCAAACTGCATAACGGAAAATGTTCCCAAACTTTGCACATGTGTAAGCGAGGCCGATTATGGTAAATGTAGAGTTCAAAAATACAAAAATATACTATGTACAACACTATAAATCGTGCATAACATATATTTTATCAAAACTCCTACTTCGTGGCAAACAAGAAACTAGCCTTCTTTACAAGCGAGCCAGGGCTCGCCGATAGCTAACATGCAACAGTGAACATAAAGATTTAACTAATATTGTTACAAAATAAAGGGCATCATTCCTATAATGTCTTAGCATTTCGGATATGCGAATGAGGTAAAAAGGCTAAGGGTGAGAGTTAACTTTACAATTAAATACTAGTCGTTTGTTAAAAATATAGTGGGCCATCAGTCTTTATTATAAGATGTTACACATGCATTGAAGTTTAGGCCTAGCCTACTATTGATCCGATCAAATGTCTAAACATACAGAACTGCAGTGTTTCTTAGTTTCACTGTAGGAATTTTCGTAGTTCTTTGTAGATTAAAATTGCGATTGCAATTTGAGTAACGAACGCAGCAACTACAGTGTCTTTATGAGTAGCATACAGTATATCATTGCAGCTACATACCTGTATTTCACATTAGCCTAGCCTACTGTACTGTACGCGTAATTAGGGAACACGCTAAATTACCGTTTTCCACCGTAGTAGGCTAGGCCTACTGTAGTCTAACGTTAGGATGCGCCTTTTGATTACACTTTCCAATCGATTTTTTTTTTGTATCGGAAGAAAAGGTCAAGACAATACACAAAGTTACATTCATTTTGATATTTCTCTAATATTATTCAGATAGAAACCTTAGAATAATTTGTTTGTCTTAAAAAAGGTGACCTTTGGTTAAAAACTTACCCCCTGTCGTCGAGCAGCTTGCATCGCCATTGCAAAGTTTTGGAGATAGATAACCAAATTGACCACTAAATTCAACCCGTTTATAGATGTGTGCACCGTTTCGCATAACCACTTAGCACAATATTGCTGCATTAAGAATGGGCTGAAATCGCTGGAAACGTCGTCATGACGTTATAACGTATCAGCATAGCTGTGAATGATGGGGTGGGGGGGGGGGGGAGTTAGGGCCGTCCATGTTTATGCTTGCTCTTAATTATCGACTATAACGGCAAAAAATCTGTCCAAATAAACAAAATGTTCTGCAGCAAGATAATATGACGGTTTACCAGCCTTCATCAGCGAAGTAGGAATCGTCCCGGAAGTGGTGTGCCTATGGAGGTATGGGGGGGGGGGGTCGGAAGGAGGACTCATATATCTCTATAGGCTTTACCCATTGGAGATGCTGTACTTTATTAAAGAGAGTAACACACGACGTAGGCAACTTATACAAAAAGTGTCCATCACTGAAGTCAAAGTTCATAAGGCTAATAAGGGAAAGCCAGGTCAAAAACAGATCAGGCCGAGCTATATAAACAAGTAGCATACCCGGTATGTTATGTATCATAGCTACTATTTTGTTCTTTTGACACTTTTTTCCCCATTCTGTCACTGTTTCGTTCGGCTAAAAAAATCCTCAGGGGGCAGGCAGCCTACCCATCTATAACCCAGGCAAGCTGATTCCTTCCATGGTTGCTGTTCATGGATACATTTAAGTAGGGTTTCCTTTTCATTTCATCGCTTCGAACTGAAGCAGACATTTATTTTTACCAGTGATTTAATTTACCATTATGTTTTATCATTTTGTAAGCTCTTCTTCGAATAGAAACATTTCGATAGACATTATCAAGATGATTGATATAGGCATGGCACATTAAACAGCCCAATGATAGATCCTTGAGGAATTCAAGTTACGTACCACTGGTACTGGATCTGAGTACGTCTCGTTGACGTAATGTTCCATATTGGGTAGATACAATACGAACATTAACTGGGTGGCACAATGTAGGCTCATACTTAAAACTGACCATTATCGCTATACATAATTGAATATAAGTAGATCTACTCAATATAGCATCATGGTTGATTATAGTACTCACTTTACAGTGTTCAATATTGGCGTTGGTTAATGAGTAAGGATTGAGTGTTCGTACATTCAATACCATTAATTTATAGAGAACAATGTAGAGTTGTTAACAAGCTCTTGGTCAGTGCTCGCAGGAATCATTACTATGTGAGTAAACTTACAGAATGCCGCGGAGACACGAAGGGCATATATAGGGTTGCCCGACATTTGTTGGGTGAACAGTCTTCCGTCCTACTTCCGAGTTATACATCAGCTAAAGAGCTTGCCAACCAATTCGGTGAGTTTAATGTTAACAAAATATCATCTATACCGGTGACAATTTAATAAACTGCCATGATACGCCTGTCGAAGGGGACTCAGTTGCCGATAATGTCATGATCAATCTGTCAAATTTTGATCCAGCAACCGATGATGAGATTAGAAACATTATAAACAAATCCGGTGACACATCCTGTGAAATGGACCCTATACCTACCTGGTTACTCAAAGATTGCCTGGAGCATCTACTACCGATTATTACATCACTGATAAACATATCTCTTCGGAATGGTGAAGTACCCGATAACTTCAAGTATGCGCACATTCGACCTCTTTTGAAGAAGGCAACCCTAGATCAGAATATCCTTCAAAACTACCGCCCTGTCTCAAACCTTAGCTTTCTTGTCAAAGGTATTGGAGAAAGTTGTCGCTCGGCGCCTTGATCAGTACATGGACGACAACGAACTTCAAGAAAAATACCAAAGTGCTTATACCAAGTTACATTCGACCGAAACAGCCCTTATCAAGGTACAGTCCGACATCATGCATAACATAGACGACGGAAAGGCAGTAGCATTAGTTTTACTGGACTTATCTGCTGCAGTTGACACCATCGATCACTCAATTTTGCTAAATCGGCTTCATAATATGTATGGGATAACCGGAAACGCCTTAAAATGGATGACCTCTTATCTTCAAAATAGACGCCAGTCCGTCGTCATTGATAACATAAAATCTGCACCTTTGTTACTTAAATATGGTGTTCCTCAGGGATCAGTACTAGGACCAAAGTTAT